>JAFFST010009300.1:0-17946 GCA_022414735.1 Noturus placidus
GAGGCCTGAAACGTGGCAAAAGGTCGAACAGTTCAAGGGGGCCGAATACTTTCGCAAGGCACTGTATATAGTAGCAGAGATACATGTATTTTCCCCCACTACAGGCCTATAGTAGGAAAGTATGCAATTTGGGACGTGACCGAACTCTCTTGTTCGCTGTAAAACTGCCGTGTGTGATCGTCTCCTGTCGCAAAATGCGGTGAAAGCTCGCACACGACATTCATCATGTGTTTACATGTCTGTAATACACTTCCATAATACGACTAAAACAGGAGAACTCCACACGTCTTAATTCGATTAGAGCGTAATTAGATTAAGGTAAATAAAAATTGCTGTTTACATGGTAGTTTCTTAATCAGAGTATGGTCTTAATTGGATTAAGAGTGGATTATTGTTGTCCATGGGCGCACGGTGGCTTAGTGGTTAGCACGTCCGCCTCACACCTCCAGGGTCCGGGGTTCGAGTCCCGCCAGGGCCATGTGTGTGCGGAGTTTGCATGTTCTCCCCGTGTGTCGGGGGTTTCCTCCGGGTACTCCGGTTTCCTCCCCCAGTCCAAAGACATGCATGGTAGGCTGATTGGCGTGTCTAAAGTGTGTGAATGGGTGTGTGAGTGTGTACCCAGCCGTGTGACTGGCAGCAGCTACACGCCGGTCCCAAGCCCGGATAAATGGGGAGGGGTGGGGAAAGCAATGGCAAACTTCCCCACTACTTCTGCCGACATGCTTTGTGGTTCGCGTTGATGACATACGTGGGCCATAAAGTGACTGACGGTCGGTCTCGACTAATCGGTGATAGATAGATAGATAGATTGTTGTCCATGTAAACGCAGCTAGTGTGTCACTTATGCTTTATGAAAAGGTTTGTGATTTTCAATAGATCAGGGAAGTTCCCTGATCATGCAAGTTGACTTAACTTACCAGGTCTTTTGGGTTTGGCCATGGCTCTGAGAAGACCACTCAAAAGGAGATGTTGCCCAAGTTTTCCAGTTTTGCACACAGGAAGCACACTGGCTGAGCAACTGCATGAATCATACATTCAAAAGTTAACTCTTCTCCAATATGAGTCCAAAGTACATTCATTACCATTAATGTCTTCTAATAACATTACACAGTAACACAGGTTAATAAACGGATAAATTGGCAGTCATGCAAAACAAAAATACAACATTTTACGCAAATATTTTGCACAAAAAAACAAACAAATAAAGGCAAAAATTAAGTAGAACAATCAAGCGGCTTCCTGTGAACCCTGCGCGCGACCACCAGTGGGGGGTTTTTTTTTTATCTAAGCTAAGCTAAGCTAACGTTAGCGAAAACACCATTTATCCAAACACTACTTTCTGGGAGAACCTGTGAATGTTTCAAAGCATTACAGGAGTCCAAGGTGTTCGAGTCGTCTTCGAATGGGCGGAAAATTCCTACCTGTTAAAAGAAAATCAGCGTCATGTTAATAAGGAGGTTAAAAACCAAAGAAAGTTTAGAGGCAGCGCTTGCCTCACTTCCTCTGCACCGGAGACCTGAAGCTAACGCGCCGCTGTGATTAGCTCGAGCGCCTCCTGCTGGCTGCTTCCTCACTCACCTCAGAGCTGTCACTCAATTTTCTGTCTTCCATTTCAGTTCAGTTTTATTTGTACACCGCAGTTAATAATAAAAAAGAAAACCCCGCAGATATTCGTATGTAGATTTATATCCTTAATGGTAACGAGGATTTGTGGAAAATAATAGGGCTTACTTTTTCACATCCATCCCATCCATCTTCTACCGCTTACTGCTTTTCATGGTCACGGGGAACCTGGAGCCTATCCCAGGAGGCATTGGGCACAAGGTGGAGTACACCCTGGACAGGGTGCCAGTCCATCACAGGGCACAATCATATACACACTCACACACTCATTCATACACTACAGACACTTTGGACATGCCATTCAGACTACCATGCATGTCTTTGGGGCAGAGGTGAACTTAGCAGGTGACTTGGCAGTTAAGGCTGATCAGAAAATCGGGGTTCAAACCCCAGGCTGGGTCTGGGTTACTGATTGGAAGGTCGGGGATTCAAGCCCCGCTGCCACTGTTAATGCCCTTAACCTGCTCCTGGGGTGCCGTATCATGACTGACCCTGTGCTCTGTCTACAACTTGCTGGCATGCTAGGGTATGCGAAGACATGAATTTTACTGTTCTGTGACCAATAAAGACTCATTACATAACATTACATTACCATGTCTTTGGACTGGGGGAAAAAACTGGAAGAAACCAAAGAAACCCCCACCGTTCAGAAAGAACATGCAAACTCTACACACACAGGGCAGCGGCCTTAAACAAACTCCGAACCCTGGCGGTGTGAGGCAAACATACTTTTTACATGTATCTTCAATAGAAGCCCAGAAGAAAAAGTAAAGCAAAGTCATTCTTAAAAAAGAGACAATTATTTCCATTCTTTCATGAAAACTTGTATTAAAAACAAAACTGTTTAGGTCAAACTCTAAAGACTTCAAATGAAACAGGAACCATTGACAAGGCATGGAACATTTTCTGTGAGTATTCCCTGGAAGGAGTGTAGGAGGGTAGCTGAAATCATAAAGAAATGTATACAAGTGAAAGAATGGCAAGGAAGACATGAGTAAGGAACCTTGAGAGGAACCAGATTCACAAGGGAACCCTGCTGGGAAAAAAAACACCATCAGAGAATTTGTAAGGGTTTTAATGGGAATTGTATGGTTTTAATGGAAATTGTAATAGTCCCTGTGGGCCTCATCTGGTAATTTGTTGCCTTCGGTTGGTGGCATGTTATGTCCAGTGGAAACCATTAATGACCAATGGCAATGGTTTTAATGGTTAGCTGATGGGTTGTAAAGGTATTTGTAGTAGAAACCATTAGAATTTCTGTCATGGTTTATATTGGGTTTTTTTTTCCAGCAGGGTCTTCAGAGTCAGACCAGCCAGTGTTATTATAAAGCCATGCATCCATTTTCCATACTGCTTATCCTACACAGGCTTGTACGGGAGCCTGGAGCCTATTCTATCGCACTTGGGGCACATGTTTAAAAAACATTAAATTATGGACTGCAGCCCATCTGCTGCTATACACAAATTGCCAGCACCCCTCTAAGCTACCTATCAATAGAATTCGGAGAAGCTGAGTAAGTATTATAGAGCATTTCCAGTGAATGACACTGAAGTGCTAATGTATGTGATATAGCAGTGTTGGCAGGTTTTTAAATAGAGTGTAAAATTACTGCACTCCTGCAAGAGAGAGGCTAATGCTAATCTTTTTCCATGCTGTGGGCATGAATCATCATCTTGGGTTCCTTCACGGTCAGCTTCTAAACACAACACTGCTGTTTGCTGGAGATTTCTCAACCAAACCCTGATGGTGAGGCATTAAAAACTCTTGCAAACACTGTTGTGCTTGATGTATTCAGACAGTGTCAGTGTAATTGCTGTCCTGAACATAGACTATCCCCAAAATAATATCTGATCAGCAGTGGTCAATGGGTGGCCTAGATTTATTGTTTAATTGTTATATGATCCATGTCATTGCCAGAGCCATATCTACCTGCAGTCCTACGCCTGGTTTCCTACTGGAGATAAGAAGGGTTGAGCCTGACCAGCAACCATGCTTGTGTTTTTCCAACCTCAATAACTGGTGCATGTGAAAATCCCAAGAGATCAACAGATTCTGAAATACTCAAACCTATATATACTTAAATAAAATAATGAACTTATAGCGAGTTCAAGGCAAAGCAACAAAGGAGGTGTAGAAAACAGTTTAGTTACAACATAATGAGACAATTTATTGCATTCAGTACTGAAATCACAAGTACCGTATATTCCGCACTACAAGGCGCACCTAAAATTCTCAAAAATCGTCCGTGCGCCTAATAATCCGGTGCGCCTTATGTGTGGACTGAGTTCCAAAATCTGTAAAAATGTGCAACTTTGGTTGGTGTAACAACCGTATTCGCCTTATGTATTGGTCAAGTACAGAAATAGACCCCGTAATTGAGACTGCGCATTATAATCCGGTGCGTCTAATAGTGCGGAAAATACGGTATTGGATGTTGTCTGTATTTAAATGGAAAATAATAGTGTTTATGTTTCACAAATATCTTCCATAGAAGCACAGTGAAAAAGGAAAGCGAATGAAAAGCACATAAAAAGTATTTCCTTTACTTCCTAGAACTGTAGTGTATTAAAAACTAAATGGGTTCGGTAAGCTACTAAACTTTTTAAAAATGAAACAGGAACCATGAACAAGGCATGGAACATTTCCTGTAACAATTGCCTGTAAGAAGTGAAATCATAAAATCACATTTTTATTTGTTTGCCAAATAATAGCAGCAATCATTATTTATCATTATTATACTAATTTAAAACAGAAACTTTTTTTTCAGTGGGCTATAAACAAATTTATGCAATGAATACAAATGAACACAAAGTCTCCCATGAACAAGAAATAATACAAAGAAGAATCAAAACATGCCAGAAGACAAGATATCCAGAGTTTGAGAATATTGGAGTTGAATTGCAACGCCATGCTTCACAAAGAAATCTTTCAGTGAACCCTTTTGTTCGGATCACAGACTTCAAGTGTGACTAAGTTGTCCAAAAAGTGCAGTAACTGTGGTTATGAAAGGACATCAGTCCCAAAAGAAGTCATCAGCTGTTGTTCAGTACAAAACAGGAATCATTTATGTGGTGAGAAAGCTGTCTTCATAAGCTGGTGGAGGCTCTGAAAAAGAAAAATTATTGTGTTACCAAAACCAAACAAAAATAACTATGTACCATAAACACAGCTAAATAAATCCGTCCATCCATCTTCTACCGCTTAGTATTTTTTTCAGGGTCACGGGGAACCTGGAGCCTATCCCAGGAAGCATCGGGCACAAGGCGGGGTACACAAGATGCCAGTCCATCACACACTCACACACCCATTCATACACTATGGACACTTTCGACATGCCAATCACTCTACCATGCATGTCTTTGGACTGGGGGAGGAAACCCCGACTCACGGGGGAAAAACATGCAAACTCTGCACACACATGGCGCCGGGCGGGACTCAAACCCCGGACGTGTGAGGCGAAGGTGCTAACCACTAAGCCACCATGCGCAGTTCACACATTCACACCTAATGGTAAAACCAACCATAAATACTACAGTATGTGCAGTATGTTTGGTTGTAAAGTAAATTGTGTGAAGGGTAGAAATTTTAAACGATATTTTGACTATATTTTATATTCTAATTGTGCTAATGGAAATCAACAAAAGATACTGTGCAAAAAAAGTTTTATTATTGTGTAAACTACATGACATCTTTCTCACATTTGGTGCTGGGAACAAAAGGATTGTTTATCTATACTTCAAATATTAAAATGTAATAGCAACGTATCACACAATAGCTTGAATATTTAAATGGCTCCAGAATTTTGTCATGGAAAACGGACGTGTCGATGATCAGTTATATGGTGTAATTGTGATTGCATTATTGCCAACACGGACACTTTGAATCATCATCGCAATCCCAACGTGGTCACTCAGCAGCATTTTTAGACAGCGCTTGCATTCCTAAAAAGAAGGCAGTACAACAAACCTCCATTCATTTTCTGTACGGCTTATTTTACACAGGGCTGAGGGGAGACAATTTAGAGACTAAAGACAATTCAGAGATGCCAATCAGTCACAATGCACGTCTTTGGACTGGGAGGGAAACCAGAGTACCAGTTGTAAACCCCCGAAGTACGGGGAGAACATGCAAACTTTGCACAGACAACCCTGGAGGTACGAGGCAAACATGCTAAGCACTAAGCCACCGTTATTTTGGACATGGAAGGTATGGAAGGTACTATAGTTCAATAGTTAAACATCAACTGGAATCAGGGTTTTGTTTTAGAAATCGTGCAATCTTATGATAAACATTTAGGCATTTATCAAGGTATTAACGTTTCATCATCAGGATGTGCCATCAGGATCCAAAAACTTATGATTCTATGCTTATTCTATACATTCACATACTATCAAAAGCAAACAAATCAATTTGGATTAATAAGGAATGTCAGAATGTTTTTTTAAGATAAACAGGCTAAGATTCTTAACCATGTTTAAATGTGGTCATGTTCTCCTTGCTTTTGAGTCTCTATTGCTCTATATTACAGTTTATCTACAAAAACAAGACAAGCATCCAAAATGAACAAACATTTTAGTCGTTATTTGATTAGATTTTAGTTAATGAATTTCTGTCAAACCTATACATCATCCTTTAAGTGAATTATCATCGTTATCTTCATTCTGTTCTAAGGGGATGCAAATGTTTGCACTTTATGTAAATCATACAGAAGCATGTGGGCCTCACCGTGTGGGAGTGCTGAGCTTCTGTAATCCGGTGGCAGGATGAAGGGGCTGGAGGTGGGCACGGCTGGGCCGTTTCCTTCAGTAAAGAAGGGGATGGTGGCCCCGGTCGAGAGGGAGAAGTGAGGCGCGGAGTGGTTGCTGTTACTCTGCGGGAACACGAGACCTGGGGCGTAGCTAAATCTGGGAGACATGGGGCCCTGATGCTGAGAGTGGACCTTAGTAGGAATCTCTTCACTCTGCCGATCCCCAGGTCCTCTTATGTCTGGCACTGCTGGGGGCGCGCTCGGAGTGACGTACATGCTGCGGGGCCGGGGCCTGGGCGCAGTGCGAGGAGGCAGACTGGGGGAGCCGGATGGAGAAGGAGAGGCAGCAGAGGCATTCACTGAAGTCGGAGATGCCGGGTTAGTCCGTGGTGCTGGAGTGGGAGCTGTCTTGGAGGCGTTGTTGGCTTTAGGAGGAGGACGGAGGCTCGGATCAACCGCAACATTCCCGAAATGAACTGGCAGTGTCAGTGACATTTCCGGGTATTTCAAAGAGACCTGGCGCATGAGAGTTTTGTTTTTTATTAAAAATCTTTGTTTTAATGCAACAAAGAATAGGTGTTGGTCAAAATGTTAATGAACACTCTTGTGGAGTGATGATATAACACTCACCTGGATGAAATAGTTGATCTCGATAAGGTTACATCCAGCCAGAGACGACTGCGGAAGAGGAGGAACGATAATCTGCTCTTTCCACTCGGCCTGTTTGCCTGCCTTCACTCCAGCTCCTTCCACCTCTGCAATCGTTCTTACTTCGTGCGTCGGTTTCTTTGTGTGATACGTCACTCTCTGACAGGGCACGAGTAGAGGAACATGATACGGTGTTCAAGAAAAGCACAGCGAGAATTTTTACTAGTTCAACAGTAAATCATTACCTGAATTAAACAGGCCACTACATGGCCAGTGTTCTTCCCCGATTGGTTGTCGATCTCTGTGGACACTTTAATGACCTGACCTGCAATGTATCCACGCTGGTCTGTTTTAGCCACCAGGACGACCGTTCCATTCTTCACCAACATATAGGTGAAATTCTTAGTGACATTTGAAGTGTTTGGCTCCTGTGAAATTAATAATAATAATAATAATAATAATAATAATAATCTTTATTTACATTTAAGGCATTAGGAAGAAGCAATTTTCCAGAGAGACTTACATTTATCTTATTTATACAACTGAGCAGTTGAAGGTTAAGGGCCTTGTTCAAGGGCCCAGCAGTGACAGCTTGATAGTACTGGGATTTGAACTCACAACCTTCCGATCAGAAGACCAATGTCTTAATGTCTTATTATTAATATTAAAAACTTTGTGTGCGCTTTTGTGTGCATCTGCCATACTGGATTTGAGTGGATGAACATTTTAGAACATACAGGTGATAAACAGGTGCTAATCCATTCAGTGCTTTAAAAACTAGTAGCAGTACTTTAAAATCTATCTTAAAAGTAACTGGAAGCCAATGCAATATACTGTAATATCAAGAGCATTGGTGTAACATGGCCTCACATGTTAGTTCCCGTTACATCCATGATAAACACTTTCTTTTGCAACCCAATAAACAGCGAGTTACAAAAATCAATGAGAAAACGAAAAGCACACAAGTTCACCTGATCGTGCATACTAACGTGTACAGGACATTGGTTATTAATGTGCACAAAGCTCACACACTCACATAGATGTCTGGCACTTCACTAAGATTAATGTTGTTCAGCATGTAGAAGGGCTTCTCAGTCTTGTAGTCTTTTGAGAAGCGAGGTGTGTCGATAAACGCTCGAATTTTGTACATAATCTTTCCATACGGCCCTTCGTATGATGTTGGTGCTATGGCTGGAAAAGAAAAAGGAGAGACATTGAAATATATACAAAAAAACAGGACACTGATGGTTCAAAATGTCTTAAAAAAAAAAAAACCCAAATCATTATCTGCCAAGTTATTTTTTATTCTTAAATCTATGCCAAGAAGACATTTAGTTATATACAGAGGTGCCTCTCACGCACGACTTTGACCTTGAATGCAAGTTTGTGATATCTGCTTAAGCAAGGACCATTCTAACACCCATCCACAGTATTTCCCCCTGAATCACATTTTGGACTGTACATGTATTATATATATATATATATATATATATACACACACACACACACACACACACACACTATAAATAAATATGTACATTTACTAAATATACATTATGTCGTTATGAATTAATAAATCTTATACCAAAGCGCTGTGGTATAATTCTCATAAATCTGAAGGTATGTATACATTTTTATAATGGCAGTAACTGTAATAACATACAGTAGTTCCAGCCATAACTCAAATCACAGGATTAAATGCGCTTGTTCTAATGCAGTGGTTCTCAACCACGTGGAGAGATCGGAAGGGGGCGCACAATGAATTATTTGGGTTCTCGGTGTGTTTTATTGCTTTTCAAATAGAATGTGCATAAATTATGGTGCCCCACAATAGGGGGGGCTGGGGGGGAATTTGGTTACAAAAGGTTGAGAACTTCTGTTCTAATTTTTACAGTAGCAGCTCATTCACAAATCCCACTTAATGTTTTTTAAAGGAGTCTCTAGTGTCAGCGCTAAATAGTCTGCAAGGTTTCTGCCACAGGAAAGTCTTCAGAACAGACGACTTTGCACTTTTCGGTTTCTTAGTACGTTTACACATTTACGGCATTTGGTAGATGCCCTTATCCAGAGAGACGTACAGTATCTCACAAAAGTATTTGTGTAAATATTTGATGATATCTTTTCATGTGACAACACTGAAGAAATGACACTTTGCTACAATGTAAAGTAGCGAGTATGCAGCTTGTGTAACAGTGTAAATTTGCTGTCCCCTCAAAATAACTCAACACACAGACATTAATGTCTAAACCACTGGCAACAAAAGTGAGTACACCCCTAACTGAAAATGTCCAAATTGGGCCCAATTAGACATTTTCCCTCCCCGGTGTCATGTGACTTGTTAGTGTTACAAGATCTCAGGTGTAATGGGGAGCATGTGTGTTAAATTTGTTGTCGTCGCTCTCACACTCCCTCATACTGGTCAGAGGAAGTTCAACAAGGCACCTCATGGCAAACAACTCTCTGAGGAACTGAAAAAAAGAATTGTTGCTCTATGTAAAGATGGCCTAGGCCATAAGAAGATTGCCAAGACCCTGACACTGAGCTGCAGCATGGTGGTCTAGACCATACAGCGATTTAGCAGGACAGGTCCCACTCAGAACAGGCCTCACCATGGTCCACCAAAGACGTTGAGTGCACGTGCTCAGCTTCATATCCAGAGGTTGTGTTTGGGAAATAGCCGTATGAGTGCTGCCAGCATTGCTGCAGAGGTTGAAGGGGTGGGGGGTCAGCCTGTCAGTGCTCAGACCATACGCCACACACTGCATCAAATTGGTCTGCATGGCTGTCTTCCCAGAAGAAAGCCTCTTCAAAAGATGATGCACAAGAAAGCCTGCAGACAGTTTGCTGAAGACAAGCAGACTAAGGACATGGATTACGGGAACCATGTCCTGTGGTCTGATGATACCAAGATAAACTTATTTGGTTCAGATGGTATCAAGCGTGAGTGGCTGCAACCAGGTGAGGAGTACAAAGACAAGTGTGTCTTGCCGACAGTCAAGCATGGTGGTGGGAGTGTCATGGGCTGGGGCTGCATGAGTGCTGCCGGCACTGGGGAGCTACAGTTCATTGAGCTACAGTTCATTGGGGCGGCTATGGCTCAGTCGGTAGAGCGGGTTGTCCACTAATCCACCAACCGTGGGGTTGGCGGTTCGAATCCCGGCCCGGGTGATCCCATGCCGAAGTGTCCTTGGGCAAGACACTGAACCCTAAGTTGCCCCCAATGGCAAGCTAGCACCTTGCATGGCAGCTCTGCTACCATTGGTGTGTGAATGTGCTCTCATTAGTAAGTCACTTGTAAATGTAAAAATGATATTTCTGTAAAGCTGCTTTGAGACAATGTACCATTGTAAAAAGCGCTATACAAATTGATAAATTATTAATTATTATTATTATTATTGAGGGAAACCATGAAGCATGATCCCTTCCCTTCGGAGACTGGGCCGCAGGGCAGTATCCCAGCATGATAAAAACCCCAAGCACACCTCCAAGACGACCACTGCCTTGCTAAAGAAGTTGTGGGTGAAGGTGATGGGCTGGCCAAGCATGTCTCCAGACCTAAACCCTAATGAGCATCTGTGGGGCATCCTCAAATGGAAGGTGGAGGAGCACAAGGTCTCCAATGTCCACCAGCTCCGTGATGTCATCATGGAGGAGTGGAAGAGGACTCCAGTGGCAACCTGTGAAGCTCTGGTGAACTCCATGCCCAAGAGGGTTAAGGCAGTGCTGGAAAATAATGGTGGCCACACAAAATATTGACACTATAGGTCCAATTTGGACATTTTCACTTAGAGGTGTACTCACTTTTGTTGCCAGCGGTTTAGACATTAATGGCTGTGTGTTGAGTTATTTTGAGGGGACAGCGAATTTACACTGTTACACAAGCTGTACACTCACTACTTTACATTGCAGCAAAGTGTCATTTCTTCAGTGTTGTCACATGAAAAGATATCATCAAATATTTACACAAATGTGAGGGGTGTACTCACTTTTGTGAGATACTATACATTGAAATCATTTATACAACTGAACAGTTGAGGGTTAAGGGCCTTATTCAAGGGCCCAGCGGTACTGGGAACCTTCCAATCATAAGTCGAATGTAACACCTAATTCACCTTCTTAATAGCTGCTGTAATGCAAGTGATAACAGGAGCTAACTTGTTTCAGACATTACACAGCATTAAATGTAATTAAAAATGGTGAAAAGCATGACATGTCACTCATTAATAAAATGTAAAAAAAACCAAAAAAAAAAACCAAACAAACAAACAAAAAAACTGAATCTTTGGCAAATCGTTATAGTAACAGGAATAAAAATCACTACAGGACCTGCTGTTATAGAACTGTAGAAGACTAACTAATGTAAATCTCGAATTGACTTTAAATCAGAATTCGCATGGATTACTAGCAGATTCCCCTATCCAGAACAACTCAATCAAAAACACATCCTCACTAGCTCAGAGACTAAGAACATCATTGAGAACAATCTGTGAATCTCATGCTTCGTATATTATTGCCATTAATTAAAGAATATGAAAAACAAAGAAAATGATCAAATACAAACCCATACATTAAGACAAAAAAAACTAATCCTTTAGTCCTTTACGAGAAAATAAATGGCGCTGTATATAAACAGAAGATGGGCAGGTCTGTCTGCCTGTAGCCATATACAAACATCTCAGCTGATAGAAGATTAAGGTCAAGCTTGTGAGTGCACGGATGTTTAAAGACATCATGAATTTTTCAGAGAAATCTGTTCTATCTGCCATGGACTCTTTTGTGATCACTGCGCATCATTTCCAGCAAGTCATCCGAAAACAAGCATCAATCCATTTTCCATACTACACTGTCACAGGAAACCTCGAGCCTATCCCAGAGAACTATGGAAAATTTTGAAATGCCAATGTGGAAATGCCTACAGCACATGTGTTTGGACTAGGGAAGAAACCGGAGTACTCAGAGGAACCCCCCCCCAAGCCCGGGGAGAACATGCAAACACCACGCACACAGGACGAAGACAGGAATCAAACCCCTGACCCCAGAGGTGCGAGGCACATGTGCTAACCACTAAGCTATTTTTACCTTTTCAGGTGTTGTTGCACTGAAATATTTTTTTTTTACTGGCATAGAAGCGAGTCAAAATAACTTCCACTTCTGTGTTTCCAGCCCTCTGTGCGCTTGACCTTTTATTTGTGGACATCACTAAATGCAAACGAGCTGTGTCGGGAACATGCTATGCACTTTACAGACCAACATACGCACACGAACATGACTCGAAATCAGCGTTTCTGAAACATCTGCAAATCTGCTACAATTCGGTTTGCCTTTAACAAACATTTATACACAACTTTACTAAAACATTCATAAATGAGGCCCGATTTGTGCATGTTACACTTTTTGTATGTTACCCTGTTTTGCATCTTGAGCGATAGATGGCTTTAGTAAACCTAGAGGAAAATTCACACCCTTACTTACCCTTCAAACTTACTACAAAATGTTATCAGTTTAATCTTCTAGACGATATAACTCATATGCCCACGCCTTAACTTTATACCTGCCTCCTATCTACTTGATATCTCCTGAAAAACTTGCTGACAGTTATTATACATGGCTTACATTCTTCCTAATATTCCAGTCTTAATCAAAGTACACCCACTTTTAACTGTGACGTATTCAAATTCTATTTTTGTAGTTAGATTGAAAAATATATTGAAAAAACATAATTTTTTCAATTAATGTCCTTGTGAAATGCTCATTTTTGTCCTTTACATTTATTCACTTAGCAGACGCTTTTGTCCAAAGCGACTTACAAATGAGAGATACAAGCAAAGTGATATCAAGCAGAGAACAATACAAGTAGTGCTACTATACAAGATCTCTTAATTGAGTACCAGAAGAAGCAACGTGCGCAGGGTAGAGGTGTAAGTGTTTTTTTTTATTATTTTTTTTTATGAGATGGTTAGGTGTTGACGAAAGAGGTGGGTCTTTAGCTGTTTCTTGAAGATGGTGAGTGAATCTGCAGTCCTGATTGATGTTGGAAGTTCATTCCACCACTGAGGAACAGTTAGTGTGAATAACTTTAACTGAGTCACTTTGTTCCTTTACACATTTCCTTGAGTTCGAACCGGCACAAAAAAGTAAGTCGGTTGAGGTGAGACACAGATGTCTCTGCTAGGTTGGTTGTGTATGTGCTAAGCTGTTTAGAAAGATGAAATGATTACGACAGCTAAATCAGGGGATTGAGTAATGTGTGAAAAGCTTAAGAAAGTCACAACGTAATTCTACTGAACCGCATTTGATTAAAGATAACTAAAATCTACACACTACACTTAATCAGTTTTCATAGCAAAAAAATATTAATAAAGGACCATGAAATGTCATGAACAAACATTTGAAGGATATTATCTTGCCCAACCTGGCTCGACAGGTTGGGCAAGATCATGAATAGCGCCACTCTATGACAACAATTAAACCTGGTAATATTTATTTATGGACAATTTCTGTTTAACTCCTTTAACTCAGGACACATCAGTGTGTCTAGACTTTAAACAAGACAGTAGCATGGCTTGGCAAATGAACCATGATCCCACCCTTTCATTGCTATTTTCCATTCTCACATGACCCTTGTTAGCATGCAAGTACCCATGCTACGTCCGATCTCCCTTCTTGCCGAGCCGGGACATAAGTGTGGAACTGAAACGTCAATATTTATTATGTTTCTTGCTAGAATCACTTTGTACCTGGACAATTTGGAATAGCTTGACTGCCAAGGGTTGTCTCTTTCCAAAATGTCCTTGGCATTTGGCACTGGCAACTTTTAGGACTGAATATTTCGCTGTTATTTTTGTTTTGATATTGAGTTCCAGTGCTAAATTTTATTTGCACTGATATTTAGCTAAAATCCACTAATTTTAAGTCTTCCAATTTCCACTGGAAAGCTGTTTTTCTTTCTATTTCCTATAGGACCAAACCTAGATCTCCCGGAAATCACCAATTACACCTTCTACTCTCATTAGAAGCGTCATGTGGCAGGAATTAGAAACAGATACTCAAAACAGGTTGAGAACAGTTCTAGGTTTCGGTGTGTTATATGAAAACCACATTTCTCAAGTGAAAGATTGGACACTTTTACAGTTAGTTTCTTACAGCTGTAGAAACTAAATAATATGCTAGAAGACCAGTAGCTGAATAGTGAGACGGAGCTTTAATGGGTTAAAGGCAAAACCAAAGATCATTAGAACCATTCCTCATTGATGCTCAGTGAGCTGCTGTTGCTATGGTAAACAAACAGAGCTGCTGGCTCAGGTGTGTAAGAATGTAGAGAAACAGGTGTGTGTGTTTGTGCTGTACAGTCTCACCTGGTATGAGAAACTTGAAGGGGAAAATGTGTTCACCCTGTTTCAAAGTGCCTGGGAAATGAAACACACACACATACATCAGATGCCACAACTGAGTGCGATATTAGATTGCTATAACTGGAAGAAGTTATTAACAGAGCTTATGATTAGGAACAGTGTGTTCCAGTCAAAGCATTTTTACAGACACTCAGACACAACATTTTAAACTTTTTTGTAGTCTGTGAGTAATTATGCAACATTTTGTGACAGAACACTGAGCTACATAAATATGACAACAAACTAAATACATCTGCCAAGACTGGTAGTAAATACTACATGACATGACAGCACAATGCTAATCTCAAATGCTAACTTTACTGACCCTTTACACCTTTACTGACCCTAGAGTCTGATAATGTATTTTAAAAAATAAATGGAAAGCAAATAAGTACAAATAAAGTGAAATAACATGAGACATGAATAACCAAAATGAGAATAAACAACAAATATAGCAGTAAAATACACAAATGTAGAATAAAATTAATTTGAAAGATGAAAACTGTAATCAAGCATAAGAAATTAAATGAAACACACAAAGATAACAAAATGACAACTAAAACAGAGAATATACCGAGAGTAGGTGAAGATAAAATAAATAGAATAAATAGAGATTATATTGAAAAATAAACTTAAAAAAAAATACAGAGAACACTGATAAATAAAATAAAATGAGCATACATAATATGAAAGACAAAATCCAACTATTTTCTATACTGCTTTTCCTACAGGGTCACGGGGAACCTGGAGCCTATCCAGAGAGCATGGGGTACGGAGCGGGTTACACCCTGGACGGGTGTACATCACATACACACTCACACACCCATTCATACACTACAGACACTTTGGACATGACAATCAGCCTCCAATTTCCGGAGACAAAAGTACCCAGAGGAAACCCCCACAACACAGGGAGAAAATGCAAACCCCACGTGCACAGGGCCGTAGCGGGACTCGAACCCCCAACCCTGGAGGTATTAGGCGAACCACTAAGCCACCTTGCGACCCCATGAAAGATAAAATAAAAATACAAATAATGTAAATCATTTTAAAAAAAAAATAAAAATCAAAAGGAAATATCAAATAAAATTCTACATGCCAGTACAGAAAAAAGTGTACTAAGATTTATTAAAAATAAAACATGGTGGTGAAGTTCACGTGATGATAAAATGAGACCCATCCCCTTATTCCAAAAGCCGGCTGTGGCTCAGTCGGTAGAGCGGGTTGTCCACTAATCCACTAATCATGGGGTTGGCGGTTCGAATCCCGGCCCGGGTGATCCCATGCCGAAGTGTCCTTGGGCAAGACACTGAACCCTAAGTTGCCCCCAATGGCAAGCTAGCACCTTGCATGGCAGCTCTGCTACCATTGGTGTGTGAATGTGCTCTCATTAGTAAGTCGCTTGTAAATGTAAAAATGATATTTCTGTAAAGCTGCTTTGAGACAATGTACCATTGTAAAAAGCGCTATACAAATTGATAAATTCTTGAAAGATAAACTGTATCCTGGGATGTACAGGATAAACAGTGGTGTACTTTACAGACAGGGCTGATGTGTGTGCTCCTTTTTCTCAGCTACAGTGCACAACTTGCCATATTTGATTTTAAATTATTTAGCATGAAAGGAATTGATAAAACGGTGCAGCAGAAGGCCGGCAGCTGTGTGCCAGGCATCGCGATCGATCCTCTACACAACATTTCCAAGGAGCGGAAATGAATTTAGAGGAAAGTGTGAGAGAGAGTGAATATTTAATGAACACTTTAAATTTGTGAGTACCTTTATCAGCCACAGAGAGAGAGCTGTTGAAGTACTGCTCCTCCTCGAGCCAGTCCGTGTCGTTCACTTTGTTGGTCACGCCGCACGAGCCGTGGCAGTTCACCTTGATTGCTGTACAACATAAAAAAACCAATCAATCAAAATAAAACGACAATGATTCTATACGGGACAATGCAACCGTGTAGGAGCGTTTCAGAATGAGATGGAATGGATTTCATTTTTATCAAACGCCACACAGAGTTCCACACCTATGATTAGTTTATGCCATAAAACACTACGACTTGTATAGGACCGTGATGGCTGGAGGGATAAACAAGGAAAGCGCTTGGTGGTGGCACGGAGGGATGATCACATGACCACAGTGTTAAGGGAGTTAGGAAGAATGCATCACAGCAAACAACTTACCAATGATGTAATCTAAAACCACACCAAATACAATGACTTCATCTGCTTGAACTACAGTCCCTTGGGCTTCCCTCCCTCTCCATCTGTCTCTGTGCAGCACACTACGCTTTGCTCACACCTTAAAAGACAACCTGACAATGAGTCATGCATCGTCACTTACATTTCCCTGTTATCTTGCACTAAAGTGCATAGCCTTTTTCTCACTTTTGAACACACCACTGTGATATCTGTGAGTTGAATAAAAAACAACAATCCCAAAACAACAATAACCAAATAAAAAAAATAAAAGACATATCGAGACGCAGAGTGGCACAGTAGGTAGCACTGCCACCTTACAGCTCTAGGGTCCTCAATCACGGTCATCCGAGCTGATCTGGCAGATACCCCAAGCTGATATGGCAGATAGAGCTGATCACAAATCCAAACTTGAATAACTATACGCTCCATAATTTCATCCTTGTTGTTCAAACACAACCACAGACTTCCAGACAAAAATGTTTTCCATTAAACAGCGTATTAATCTGTGGGACTGTTTTTTTAATCCCTCTCCCACAGAGTTTGCCCTTTCTTGCCGACTCCTGCATTTTCTTTATTGCAGTCCGTTATTTTTCCCAAAACATAAACAAATCAGTCACCTAAACCACTGTGACCCGTAAGCCATGTTACTAAAGTTGAAAGAATACGTGTGCTACATATCACCTAGTGCCACATGAACTCCCAGTACACCCTCATATTAATGAACATTGTTCATAAACACCTCTATTCCAGTGTACACAGGTAGCAGGCTGTAACACTGACCTCGTAAGATTCTCATCTGTTCTGTCGGAGTAGGAATGTCAACAAACCTGTCCTGCTCCAGCTTAGCAAAGTCCCGAGCTGGATTCGCTTCAACTTTCCACAACACAGATAACACAGAGGCTGAGTATCACATGACTATCAGGAGCCGGAAGGGTGACCTGAACACATTTCCCTCATAATGTACCTCTATAACGCATACAGACACCACACTGATCCTTTATTTCCATACAACAATAGAGACACCATTTATTCCAACGCACTTTAGTCAAATACGGGGTAAGAGACAGGTGCGACAACGGCAGCATTGTGGGTCGCTCAGGACTCGCTCGTTCGTTTCCTCAGACCAGCTTTATCCTGCACAAAGCATTACAAATAAAATGGGAAGATGATTTCACCATATATGTGTACAGTGAATTTTTTTGTGAAAGTCAAATTAAAATTTTCATTGTCGCTGTAGAATTCTATACATATGTCATGGTGTGTACTAGGGGTGGG
Source organism: Noturus placidus (assembly GCA_022414735.1). Taxonomy (NCBI): domain Eukaryota; kingdom Metazoa; phylum Chordata; class Actinopteri; order Siluriformes; family Ictaluridae; genus Noturus; species Noturus placidus. The sequence continues at coordinate 17,885 of JAFFST010009300.1, forward strand.
TGAAATAACGATAGTATATATATATATATATATATATATATATATATATATATATATATATA
>JAFFST010009318.1:1226-16376 GCA_022414735.1 Noturus placidus
CGATCGATTTACGAGATGATCGACGAACGAGCTAGGTTATGGAACGAATTAATCTCGTAGGTCGAGGTACCACTGTATATATATTTTTATCAATACATTCCCAAGCGATGCTCTCTAATGTACAAAGGAATTGCATCATTTCCTTGTTTCACGTTAGATATTGGGCTGTGATGGGACTTCTGTCTTGACTGACAGGGTTTGTATCTTCCAGCTTGGCAGGTGATGGAGGAGGCTGCAGTTCGGTGTTTGGGGTAGTTCTGTGTAGCATAATGACCCCTAGATAAATTGAGTTCACAGGAAGTGATGAGCTCCATGCCCACAGGGAAAGGACACACTGTCCTTTCTCTGGCTTATTCATTAACAGCCTTCAGCTGAGTGGTTGGGACGTACCTGTTCCTTCGCTGATGTGCGTGTCTTTGAAATCTCTTTGCCATTGTTTTCAGATATTCAGTGATTATTCCTGGCATTTGGCAACTGGGTTTATTTTCCAGTCATTTGTTTCGGGTGTTCTGTTTTTCTTATGTTGTGATTCGCAATATTTCTGTGCAATGGATCTGGCTAGTGGGGTTTTTTTCCCTTCTGTTCTTCCTTTGTCTTTTCATGCGATTTTATCTGGCCATGAAATAAGCTCTGTTTCCAGCTTTAAAGGCAAATGGATTGATCTAAAAATATAAATAATTATAAAATTTAAATTACATTACTATTAATTAAGACATTGGACTTTTGATCGGAAGGTCATGGGTTCAAATCCTTGTACGTCCAAGCTGCTACTTCTGGGCCCTCGAGCAAGACCCTCAACCCTCAGTTGTATAACTGAGATAAATGTGAGTGGCTCTGGATAAGGGTGTCTGCCAAATGCCTTCAATATAATGTCAATTAATAAAATGTGTTTACTTTTATTTATTTATTCACAAATGGATTCATTTGTTAGCCATTTAAATGTCTTTTTCCCCCGTTTAAAAATCAGCAAGAAGTGAGAATGTTTTAGAAGATTTATAACATTAAGCGGAATAAAGATGAGCAGTCAGAAATCATTTTAATTAAATAATTCACTCTTCGGCTCCGGGCTGCACCCCAACACCATTGAACTTGTCTGAAATCACTACACGGTCATCCAGAGAGAAGAGATTATATTCAGCATTTTAATAAAACCCAAAGACTAATGAATTATATCCCAGATCCTGCTCATAATTTAATGAATATATGTGCGTCTGTGTTCTGGAGCATTGAATGTAACACTGGTTGTCAGGTTATATTAATATGCTCCATTAGTGAACCACACACACACACACACACACTCACTCACTCTAGACTGTCATCTGAGGCAGGGATGCCATCAGCTGGTTTTTATTCCAAAGGTTTTTTTTTTTAATCATGCAGCTTAAATGGTGTGCGTGTGTCTGTGTGTGTGTGTGTGTGTGTGTGTGTGTGTTTCCATAGGCTGTATGAGGATAAAGGAGAATCCGACTTCATGGAGTCCGTGAGGAATCTCTTCACCTCATTCAGCATCATGATGAACAGTGACGTTGAGAGCACCAGCATGGTCAAGGTACATGAGCATCACACAAATGTCTGATCACAGTTGATGTGATATAACGTGTATTTGGTCCTCCATAGATCCTCATATTCAGGTCATTAACCCTTTCCTACCCTTCTGTATGCTTCAAAAATGCCTCATTCGGTTATGGTAAAAATAAATCTTGTTAAGACAGTAAACAATTTGACTGTGATTTTGATCTCATGATAACAGCACTGACACCCAAGATACTCAGAAAAGTGTATAATGTTCATTGATGATTTTAGCCATTGTATGAAATGTGATTGATTTTGATATTGAAATTTAGTTTTTCCTCTTTTAATACTTTTTTGGTGAAATTTAGCTAAACCAAATTAACATAATGTCTTCAGTTGATGTCTTCAAGCATTACAATGTTATATTTTTGCCCTATATCCAACTCTTATGTCTGGAAACCAAAAAAAAAAAAAAAAGTGTTTTACCAAAACAAATTCAAGGTTGCATCACATTTTGTAATGCCAGTTCACATCAGTGAAACAGCAGACCCCAAGCAGGATTAAAGGTTTGGCAGAAAATCAAACCGAGAGTTGATTTAGAGACGGTCAGTGTTTTGGAGCGACGAGGCAAATGTATTGAACAAGTAATAGAGGTTTTTTTCACCGAGAATCATTTAAAATCCCAAATACATGGCCTGATCTTATTATGCGTGCTTAAAACGACAGCATTAATCTACATAATCTCAACAGGACTGGTTCATAATCCTCAATTAATTCCACATTTTAAACTTTTGAGGGAGAAGGAAATCAATGATTCTGGTTATTCAAGATGGCTGCCTCCATAATGTTAAAGCATTGAGCTTAAATGGGAAGGTTGTTTTTTTTGGTTAGGTGACGAAGTTACACTGTGTCCCAAACCAGATCAAGTTTTTTTCAGTGAGATGGAATTGATGGATTTGGTGTAATGGAATAGATTTCCATTTCAGTGTAATGGAATAGATTTCCACTACACCATTAGTTGCTCTTGCAAAAAGTCAGATATCAAACAAAAAGTCTGAGCTGATTGACTGCATTATCGATTAGAGTGAAAAATTGTATACATCACTTCTTTTCGCAGTGTGTGTACACTGCTTTGAATATTGTGTTAGTGCTGTGTGTGATGCATGCTGGCTGTGTTTAGGATTCTGCTGTTTTCTTTCTGATCTGTTTGTCCCCCCCCCCCCTTCTCTCTGTCTGTTTTCTCCTCGTCCTCCTCACTCGTGGACTCGTCCTCTTTAGCTGCTCCTCAAGGTATTCTGCCATTGCTTTTCCTCTTTCTTCATTTCTGACACTTTTATGTTCTGACTCATGGCCTTGAATCCTAACACAAGTGTTGTTACCATCACACTGTTTGTGTAACATTGGAGTAAGAAGAGTCCTTATGAGGACTTATGAGCTCCTTATACAGTAACGCTTGATCTGGTGGAGGCGTTTTGGAGAAATGAAATGGTTAATCTTGCATACTAATGTGTGTCCTTGAGGAAAGAACACATGGCAAAGAAAACGGTTACTGAATGTGAGTGTGCCCTGCGATGGATTGGCACTCTGTCCAGGGTGTACCCCATGCTGCCTGGGATAGGCTCCAGGTTCCCCGTGACCCTGAAGGATAAGCGGTATAGAAAATGGATGGATCAATGGATGGATTTTCCTTCCTTTCTTCCTCACTTCTTCTTTAATCTCCTTCCACCTTTTACCTTCTTTATTTCCTCTTCCTTCCTGCTTGCCTCGTTTCTGCCTCAACACCTCTTTCATCTCTTTCCACCTTTATAATTTTTTTTCCTCTTCTTTCCTTCCTTTCGTCCTTCCTTCCTCGCTTCTGCCTCAACACCTCTTTCATCTCATTCCACCTTTATAATTTTTTTTCCTCTTCTTTCCTTCCTTTCGTCCTTCCTTCCTCGCTTCTGCCTCAACACCTCTTTCATCTCATTCCACCTTTATAATTTTTTTTCCTCTTCTTTCCTTCCTTTCGTCCTTCCTTCCTCGCTTCTGCCTCAACACCTCTTTCATCTCATTCCACCTTTTTATTTTTTTTCCCTCTTCCTTCCTTCCTCGCTTCTGCCCAAACACCTCTTTAATCTCCTTCCACCTTTTTTAAATTCTTTATTTACGCCTTCCTTCTGCCCCCCACACTTCTTCAGCATCCTTCCACCTTTTACCTTCTTTATTTCCTCTTTATTCCCCTCCTTCTGTCCTGTCTTCTTGCCTGCCTGCCTTTCTTCCTTCCACCTACCCCTCTACAATCAAATCTCCTTCCACTATTCACTTTATATATTTTCCTTCCTTCCTTCCTCCTTTCTCTTCGTCTATACCTTTTTCACTCTCGGTCTCTCTCATTTTTCTTTTCTTCTTTTCTCTCCTCTTTCTTGCCGGTAGCGGAATAGCTTTACTCCCATTTTTTTCGGCCAGCAACTTATTCACCTCCTCCTTTTGGACTTGTTCTAACTGCTACTGCACTTTTCCAACAAGACGAACTTCACTCCCCAACACTGCAGTATATACGGCGGCAGCAAACAGACTCAAAATCTTGATAACAAAGCACTAAAAGCGAGTAGCACCTTATCAATCGCTGGGCAGTGCCTGCCGGTGGTGGGTTCTGGAGACTCTTATGTAATTTGCTTCTTTAGTTTTCAAAGGTAAACACTCGAGCTGCCCTCATTTCAAAGCTGACACTTCAGTCAAATCAAATCTGTATCAGAGTGGAGGGAGGGGGGAGAACGAGAGAACGAAATAGAGAACTAGAGAGACCCCATCAAAGGAGAAGCTTCACAAGCCTCTTACACTCTTGCTGCTCTCTGTAGATTCCCCCTCAAAGCTCCTGTGTTAATGAGCGCTAAACCAGACCCCAGGCCAGGAGATGAGCATCACAGCCTGCAATTTATTCTCACCTGTTCACCACAGGCCACGGATTCACTTTTCCAAGGACAGCGAAAGAAATAAACATGCTACCGTCTTTCAGAAACATAGCAGCCATGTTCTGTTCATGACTGACATTAATCACGAACCCACACATGTATGAAATTGTATTTCCTGTGCTCTTTCCCATTCACACATTTCTCCTCCTCAGTATTCAGTGCAGTTTCAGCTGTGGCATCAAGCAGGTCCGATTGATTTCCTCATCACATCTGCGCTGTTTGTTGATTTGCTTAGAAAAAATGAATAACTGCCTTGTTTCTGAAACAAGCTCCGGTCCCCCCCCCCCCCCCCCCCCCCCCTTCCCAACACCTTTGTTCCAGTGTGTCACAGTGTGAGAATCGATACTGTATCCTTAGGCAGAGACGCTCGCTTTACAGTTGTTCAGGACTGCAGGTTTTCCAGCTTGTATTTATGTTCGAGTATGTGTGGAGAAATATCAGTAGGTAATGATATACCACAGAATTTAGCATGTACTGTATTATGGTGAACGTAATGCACGTAAAGAAATGATAAAACGTAACTGTTTATAGTACATTATTCATAATGTTTGTATGTTTATTAGAGGTGCACACATACTTAATTTCTCCGCTGAATCTGATATGCCCCCCTTCCCCCCACCTCATACACAACGGCTCACTGAATGGCATGATCAGGATGAAAACCATGTAATTCCTTCATAGTCACCAGATCTCAATTGATCTCAACTGAACACCTATGGGAGATTTTAGAGGGATGTGTTGGACAGAAATCTCTACCACCATTACCAACACATTCAAAGCCGTTCTACTGGTGACCCAACACATTACAAAGCCAGTTTGTTGTTTTTGTCCTTTAATTCATAACCCATTTATAGTTAATATTGTTTACACAGTCCGCCATAGATTTGACCTCTTACAGGGCGGCTCAGTCGGTAGAGCGGGTCGTCCACTAATCCACTAATCGTAGGGTTGGCGGCTCGATTCCCGGCCCGGATGACTCCACATGCCAAAGTGTCATTGGGCAAGACACTGAACCCCAGGTTGCCCCCGATGGCAAGCTAGCGCCTTGCATGGCAGCTCTGCTACCGTTGGTGTGAGTGTGTTTGTGAATGAGACACAGTGTAAAGCGCTTTGGATAAAAGCGCTATATAAGTGCGCCCTTTACCATTTATAGGACTCTGTCTAAAAGCCCTGTATCATAAAACGCCTATGAAATGAAAATATATTACATGGACTCGTGAAACCTATTCGAAGGCGCAGCAGAGAGAGAGGCGAAAAACACTGGACCCTCTATCAGCCGTTCCACTGCTATCGATTGTGAGTCTGTGAAGGCTTATTTACAGCTCATGAATCTCTGTGCTCAGCATGGGGTCTCTGACTCATTTGGGCAACAGCGCATCAAGGAAGAATCCAGTTAGGGAGCTCTTCAGCGTGGGTTTTGGAGACCATGGATGGATTTGTGAAAATAATCTTTCACAGTCTGTCAATTTGTAAACAGTGAGAACGTTCTGTTGATTTTGTTTTCTGTACACTTATTTGCAAATTCTAACATCACACAGATTTTCCTGTTGTATTATTTATTTTTTTCCCCCATCTGTTACTGATTATTGACCATGATTTTTTTTTATTCAGTGAATTTCATTGGAAGCTAACAGTGTCGCTGTTACATCCCTCTTTGTATTGCTTGTTTGGAGGGTTTGATGGTGAATGTCTTCTCTTATCTCCAGGGTGCAGCGTTGAAATATGTTCCTACCATCGTCAATGACGTCAAACTGGTCTTTGATCCAAAAGAGCTCAGGTGGGTTAACCCTCATCATGTGTAGAGAATACTTATTGCTGCACAGACACTATGCTTATAAGCGTTTCTTTGTTTAATAGCATTTTTATTCTTCTTCAACTTGGTGTTCTTTGCTATTAAATTATTTCCGACTCTGGTTAAGTGAAACGATGGAAACAGAAACAGCAGATTCTGGGGTTTTTATTGTATTCCTATATTAATCTCATTATTTAAACATGTTTTAAATCTATTGGTTGGAGCCTGAACGCTTTAATTTCTGAGCTGTCCACCATCTATATTGATAGTTAATTATTGGCTTACTTGTTTTTCAGTGTTCTAAACTCTTTCAATTTGTCAAATAGGCTAATAATAATAAACCGTCACTTATCAAAATTATATATAATATTGAGTTTTTTCTTTGGGATTTCCACTGCTGGTTTAAAAAAATAAAATAAAATCACATATTACCTGAGAACCAGTCTTCTAGGTACACTAATAGGAAGCATACTTGGTCATGGTATGCTCACTTAGTCATGGAAATGGAGACAGTGTGTGACAGTTAGTGCTGTTCTATGTAATTTTCCTGTCCTATTTTTGGGTGAACATATCGTCTGGGGAATTTTTAATTTAATTGACTTAGCAGTTTTAATGCAACAGTATTATGATATCAAGGACAGAAGTTGCGAAATAAAAAGAAACGGCGGATCAAGGTCTCATGATCAATGTACATTCATTGCGAGAGAGATAATTGTGGTGCTGGTGCACTGATTGTAAAGAGGGATGTAGTAAGGAGACGTAACTCATGCTCCTATACAGCTCGCCCGTCTCTCAGTCCTCAGCAAATGCAGCGAAGAGGGCCGTAAATTAAATAAAGGCTGAAGATAGGATTTACATTCTGCAAATTTGACAAATTAGGCGCTCCTCGTTCTTGTGATTTTCTGCGGGGGAAGAAACAAAGAAATGCTCATTTAGTTGGGGCTCTTAAATGCCCTTTTGAAAGAAAATCTGCTGTCAAAGCTGCTTTTCCCCTCATTATGGAATTATCTTTAGCCCTTGGCTTGTCTGAGTGGCTGATTTCATCTCAGTTTAGCATTCTCACACACACACACGCATTTAAAAGTGTTGAGTCCCCCCCGTTTTAAATCACTCTCTGGTTAATCAGTCATGTTGTCATGGAAACGCACGGCAGTGGTTGCACAGGCTAATGTGGTCTGTTAATAATCGTATGATTATTATTATTGGCACACTGAGACCATGTGATCATGACCGTGTTACTCTGAGACCCATGCATGACACATAGGCTAGTGTGCTGGGCAAACCCTCACATTTATGGGTTTGTGTTGCTTTTATTAATAACCTATTTATAAAACCTTATTTCAATGATTACTTGTGGAATAACATTGGCTTGATGCATTATGAGGGGATATGACCTCGAAGGTTTTTGACAAAATGGCAAACTTATTAAGACAGTACAAACATAAGCACCTGCAGTTTTTAGATGTTGTTGGATCAAACAAAAATAGGCATTACCTATAAAGAATTACCTATACAAAATACAAACGTGTGTGCTGTTATTCGTTAATAAATGAAGAATGATATTAGCTTTGGCAAATTACTGTATTATAGGTATGTAGTGGTACAGCAGAAAAGCGTTCAACCGATCATCCGAAGATCACTAGTTTGAATTCTTACGATTCCACAGCTGTTCATGGATGGAAAGCATACTTGGCTGGATTCATGGTAGGAGCAATGGCATATTAGCTTTCCCCTGTGAGTCACAGCGACACTGGACTATCAGACGTGTCTGTGAGGTCATGTATGCAGAGGGAGGAGAGCACATTCCTTTTAGCATGTTACAGTAATCGTAATAGGGAGTAAAATAATTACTTTCCTGTCATAGGAACGTAAATGAGCGTATATATGTGGAAGCGGGCGGATAGCCCTTTCCCCCTTCGTGGATTATTTCTCAGAGTTTGTTATTGATTACATATTACCCTCCCCCACTGTTAACTAGTAGGTAAACTAGATTCCTTTACAATGGGTTTGTGTTGGTGAAGGAGAAATGAAAAGATAGATAGATAGAATTTTTCTCTTGGAGAACTGACGCAAGGTTGTGTGAAAATAAAGCCGTTACTGTGTACGTCTTAAGATAGGCCTCTTCTGAAAAGGCTCCAGTGGATGAAAAATCCACACAATCACCCTTCATCCAGCTCAGCGGATTTACTGTATCTCAGACATCTGGCTGAGACTCACACTAGTTCTGATTAGGGCTTTAACCTACAATCCAATTTGTTTGCATGTTTGTCCAAATTTACAGACTTTCAGCTGTTTGCAATGAACATATCAAACAAAGGCTATTGAAAAAGTTCAAAACAATGAATGCATCAAGTGGTTTCCTCAAATTCAACTGAAAATGCAACTTGTAATGATTTCTCCAGTTTCAAAATTATTCAATGAATAGAATCCCTCACAACAGCACAAATATGCAAAAACAGGTGCTGTCTCAAGCACACCTGATGCAACTAATCAAGGGCTTCATTAGTTGCACCAGGTGTGCTTGAGCTGGAACATATGAAATAACTGATATGGCTAGGGTCAGAAAATATTATGAACCAGATTTCTGAGAAGGCCCTGAGGTTTCATTGAGCCCTGTAAGGGTAATACTAAACACAGAAGGTTTCCATGTCAGAACTCCAAGACACACATCACTACTGACCCAAAAGCACATGAATATCACTAAAAATCATATAAATAAGCCACAGAAGTTTTGTGTTCTGTTCTGTGGAGCGATGAAATAAAACTGGAACTTTTCGGCATGATGGATCAGTGGTATGTCTGGAGGAAGAAGTATGAATATAGAACACTCTGTCCACAGCCAAGCATGGTGGTGGCTCGGTGATGCTCTGGGGCTGCTTTGCATCCTCTGGCACTGGAAACCTGAAGCCTGTGGAAGGCAAAATGGATTCATTGAAGCATCAGGAAATCTTAGAAAAAACGTCATGCCGTCTGCGAAGAAGCTGAATCTTGGGCATCAATGGACCTTCCAACAGGACAGCAAGCATACCTCAAATTCCACCAAGGCTTCGTTGCAGAAGAAGTCCTGGAAGATTCAGCAGGGCCATCAGTCACCTGACTTAAACGCCATACAAAATCTCTGGTGGGATTTGAAGAAGGTGGTTGCCACACACAAACCCTAGAATATTACTGAACTGGAGGCCATTACTCATGAGGAATGGGCTAAGATCCCTCAGGAATGCTGCCAGAAGCTATGCATCTCATGTGCAGCAGGTCATAACAGCAAAAGGGTGCTGTACTAAATATGCTTGCCATGAAGGGGTTGATTAATTTTTGAAACTGGAGAAGTTTCATTTTCAGTTGAATTTGGGGAAACACCTTGAAGAATTTGTTGTGTTGAACTATTGCAATTGCTTTTGTTTGATTTGTTCATTGCAAACAGCTGAATGTCTGTAAATTTTTACAATAAACCCGATTTGCAATGGAGGTTAAATAATTTTGATTACAACTGTAAATACATCAAACATTGACTTGCATTTACATGGACAGCAGTAATCTAATTATTGACCTTACTCTGAGTTAATATAATAATGTGATTAAGGTGTTTACATGAGTCGCTTTTAGAATACTCCTGTCATGTACCCGTTTTACATGTTATAGAACATAATTAGATTAAAAGACTTCATTACGTCACCGCACCATGCCGTCCGATATCCCTCCAGAATTTACGTATTAACACACAGTTCGGCTTTGTTATGGTCCCATATACAGTTTTTGGTGTTTTTACTTTTTTCTTTAAGTGCAGTTAATTTTGTCATGCTATACATGCTAATACACAACTGCCTGAAGCCTTATAGACATCTGCTTGAAGCCGTGGGTGTGTCCCAAATTGCGTACTTACCATCTACTTTCCCCCACTACAGGCCTATAGTAGGAAAGGATGCGATTTGAGACTCGGCCGGACTCTATTGTTCGCCATAAAACATAAAACTGCCGTGTGTGATCATGTCCTGTCTCAAAATGCGGTGAAAACTCTCACACGACGTTCATAATGTGATTGTGTTTACATGTCTGTAATACACGTCCATAATACGACTAAAACAGGAGTACTCCAATGTCTTACTTAGATTATTGCTTAATTAGATTATGACCTTAATTAAATTAAGGTAAGTAAAAATTGCTGTTTACATGGTAGTTTCTTAGAGTATGGTCTTAATTGGATAAGAGTGGATTATTGTTGTCCATGTAAATGCAGCTACTAAGTCTAATGCATAATCAGACTCCATCCCTTAACACACACTCCCATGCATTCACACACTTCCCCAATGGCATGCCCTCTAAAGGGGGATTAAATGTGTGTGGCTGGGTTGCCCAAGGCTCTGTTGGTGTTTCTTCCATGCAGGGCGTTTTTAAGGCCGCATACACCAATTGCTCTAGCTTATTTTCTCTCCACTGTGAATTCAGAGACAGTCACCGAGGGACACTTGATACACAAGTACACAGACGAGCCATTAGGTTTCCTTTTATTTTAACAGAGAGCGTATGAATGATTTAGTCGTGGCACGTTTGTTTTCCTGCAAACATTGTTACAGCAGCTAAGAGCCTCTCCAACCTTCTTCATCCTTTTCCTTTTTTCCATCTTACTGCTAACACCTGCTGCTGGGGAAGAAGGGCTACACTGTACACTGTGTTATGCTGGGAGCGTGGTCCAGCTGCCAGATCAGTGCTGAAACTGTGCCATGCCCAACAGTTCTCACTGTGGAGCCCTCAATGCGTGTTTGAGTGTACAAACAGTTACAACAGGGCCACCTTAGACACATTCGTGCACAAACACGCACACACTTACCCTAACTCTACTACAGGACTTGTGTTCTCTCTCTCTCTCTCTCTCTCTCTCTCTCTCTCTCTCTGTGTATAGGAGTTAAATTATTTTAATCCGTTTTGTAATCCATCTGTTAACACAATGCATCGCGTTACACATTACGACCCACTTTCACTGAAAAAGCTTAGTGATTGATTCATAAAGTAGTCATTGTAATGCTCAAAGTGGCGATTATTGTGGAATCAAACACTCCAGGACCATGCTGTTATAGGAAAATAATCAACGACAAGGTGATGTGATGCAGCTACATTTGTCACGGCGAAGTGGATTATTTTCCAATAACAGCATGGCTCAAAGTGTTTTATTCTTTACATAAACTTGCTTATGTTCACCGAATTTTCACTTGGTTATTATTGTGACATCAGGAAAATAATCAAACGCTGTACTATTATTATGAGTTACTATTGCTGCCTCCAATTGATTATTTTGCTACAGAATCCTGCTCAAAGTGTTTCTTTCCTCTCACACTATAGTAATTTTCCAGCGATTATAAGTTTGGGTTTATTAATGAATGACTCATCATACTTTCTAACCATGCTATGCTTTGGTTAAAGTTATAGGATGTCTGCGAGAAAACTCAGCTCCTGTTATCATTTACGTTGGTGGAATAATTGCTAAAACTGACTGCTACAAAGTGCTGACACTGGAAGCTCAATTTAAAAAATATATTTATCTATAATCTATTTATCTAATATCTATATTTATTATTTTGTTTTATAAATGTCTCCTAACATACACACACACACACACACACACACATATATATACACAGTGCCTTGCGAAAGTATTTGGCCCCCTTGAACTGTTCGACCTTTTGCCACATTTCAGGCCTCAAACATAAAGATATAAAACTGTAATTTTTTGTGAAGAATCAACAACAGGTGGGACACAATCATGAAGTGGAACGAAATTTATTGGATATTTCAAACTTTTTCAACAAATAAAAAACTGAAAAATTGGGCGAGCAAAATTATTCAGCCCCTTTACTTTCAGTGCAGCAAACTCTCTCCGGAAGTTCAGTGAGGATCTCTGAATGATCCAATGTTGACTTAAATGTCTAATGTTGATAAATAGAATCCACCTGTGTGTAATCAAGTCTCAGTATAAATGCACCTGCTCTGTGATAGTCTTAGAGGTCCGTTTAAAGCACAGAGAGCATCATGAAGAACAAGGAACACACCAGGCAGGTCCGAGATACTGTTTCGAAGAAGTTTAAAGCCGGATTTGGATACAGAAAGATTACCCAAGCTTTGGTTTGGATGGTTTGGATTTTTTTTCACCTTTAATAATAAACACCTTCATTTACAAATTGCATTTTGTGTTTACTTGTGTTGTCCTTGACTATTGTTTAAATTGGTTTGATGTTCCGAAACACTTAAGTGAGACAAACATGCATGATTCTATCCCCATTTCAGTGATTATCACACCCCCCTCACAGTTTTTGAGGAAAATATTAGTATTGTTGTTTCAGAAGCAATAATGTATGTACAGTACAACAAAAAAGCACATTACTCTAAACCTATCATTTGAATTACAGCTAGAGCTGCTGTTATGGGAAATGACTACACACCTTCTGACCAATCAGATTTGAGAATTTAAACAAGGTTGTAAGAATCACATTATGAGAAGCTTGAGATAATTTTGCAATGTGAAGCATTCTTTTCTAGAAAGAATCAGTGGAAATATCTGAGAATATCTTGCGTGTGACAATATTAGAATATTCAAGATATGTTCACTTAATCAATTTTTGCAGTGTATTATAGAGGCTTATGTGGGTTTATTTATTTATAATTTTTTATTTTTTTGGTTGTTTTATTTTAATACATTCTGGCCTTCAGTCAATACCTGAATGTTGACATCTTTTTAAAAATTGTCCCAGGCTTGGACACATGCGGAACAGAGAATTAATTATTTTCCTCTCTTGTTATTTCTGCCATGTTGCTACAACTGGACATGGAGTTCTACAACATAAACACAGCAGCTGTTTTTTTTTCACTGGTGTGGGACAGGCCTCTGCATGCTCAATACTCTCACTGTCCCTACACTCATTGGACCAGCTGATGTGTTGGAAATATATAATACCAGTATTGAAGTTGTTTTAAGACCAAATATATTGCAATGACTGTGATGTTAGTCAGCGATGCAGTCAGCTCATCTAAGAGAATCAACACAATACCACAGGAGATGGAGATTTTGACAAGTCTTAGATGCTTGCTTGTGTGTGTGTGTGTGTGTGTGTCAAACATTTAAATACTCTTTTCAGACAGTTTGTTCCTTTAAATTCCTTTAGAAGCTCAACAGAGCTGTTGTCATGCTATTTAATTGGAAATTAAAATGCTCAACAGTAATATTAATATTTCATAAATAAATTGTAACTCAAATGCACTTATTTTTAAATGCTATTTAGAATGCTATTCTTATAATGATTCTTCTTCTTCCTTCATGCTGTCCTCATGATGTTGAAAAATATTGTTAGTTGTACCCTTTTATTATTTTGTTATACTGTATATTACTTTTGGTCACTCCACAAATTTTTGCCTTTTTTAATTTTATTTTTAGTTTCAAATATTTGTCTATGAACTTGGGACTTGGAAAAGTTCTATTTTTGCCATTCAACCTGTATTGATGATGAGAATCATTTTTATCGTTGTCTCTGTGTCTGTCTCTTTTAGTAAACTGTTCAGCGAGTTCATCCTGAAGGTGCCACCAGGTCGATTGGTCAAGCAGAAGCTCTACTGCATGATCGACATCGTCCACAGTGACCTCTTCACACAGCATGGTAGGCAAACACCCTCTAAATCCCTCGAAAGGTCATTGAGACAGTGGAGCATGTGATGATGCTAATCATGCTAGGCATACATGCAGGCGCTTATGCATGGGCTCAGTATTTAAGGAAATGCTAGTGGGGAGTGGTAGCACAGTAGATAAGACGTTGGACTTCTGATCGGAAGGTTGTGAGTTACGTTGAACTTAACCCACAACTGCTCAGATGTATAAAAGAGAGAATTAGAAGTCGCTCTGGATAAGGACGTATGCCAAGTGCCATAAATGTAATGCTGATTTATTCTCGTTCCCAGAGTCTTGCTATAGTAACGTAATGGGTAACCTTTTCCCCCAATCCCTTTCTCAAAGTGGAACGCTGAGGTTGGATATTGCCTGCATGTGTGTCAGTTCTTTCGTGATGCACCGTTTGCTGCTGTGATGGGGTTTGGGAAATCCAGAAACCAGCAACGTGACTGCAGGTTAATAGTGTTGTGGGGTTAAATGCCTTCAGGGCTAAAACACCTTCCAAAGATATTTATCTACCAAACCACCTAATGTCGTCATATTTTATTTCCCATATTTCTTTCAGTGCTATTAGATTGGTCTCACTGATACTACATCAAAATTCTTCAAAGGTAAACAGAAAAAAATGTAATCATCGTATAAAACTGTGTGTGTTTGTAGTATTGAATTGTCATCAAACTGGAAATACATCCTTTTGCTCATGTGGATTTTTATTTATTTATTTTTTTATTTCTAAATTTTAAGATTTGAAGGATTTTTGGAAGTCTCCAGATTTTCTGTCTCCGGGATATAAACTCAAAATAATTTCATTGTAAAACAGTGCAGCTTCTGGTGTTTTCTTAATATCATGTAGTCTAATAGAGCACTACAGCGTCTCCCAAATGTCTCCATATATTGGGATAATGTTTGCTAGCACCACGTCAGTTGTGCCTTTGTCGGTGGATACTCATTGACGTCTACAACACTTTCAGTCTTAATAAATTTAAGTTTGGCAACAGTTTTGTGTGTGACGTGCTTGCCATGTTTCCTGTTGAAGTCCATCGCAACCTTGCAACCGCTTCCTGATCCAGCAATGAGTGACTTCAACACGTTCTTAATATTTGTGTATATATATATATATATATATATATATATATATACACAGTGGTACCTCGACCTACGAGATTAATTCGTTCCATAACCTAGCTCGTTCGTCGATCATCTCGTAAGTCGATCGAATTATTCCCATTTAAAATAAAGGAAAAAAA
>JAFFST010009318.1:16638-29138 GCA_022414735.1 Noturus placidus
CACTTATATAGCGCTTTTATCCAAAGCGCTTTACACTGTGTCTCATTCACCCATTCACACACCAATGGTAGCAGAGCTGCGATGCAAGTTGCTAACTTGCCATCGGGGGCAACTTAGGGTTCAGTGTCATGCCCAAGGACACCCTACGATTGCATATAATACGATTACATATCTACTGTAAATTCAAAATCTTCAATCTTCGAAATTTTCCCATCTCGTAGCTCGAACCTCAGCTCGTTGGTCGAGCAGAAATTTGCCCCGTGTTCCATCTCGTAGGTCGAAAATCTCGTAGGTGGAGCTGCTCGTAGGTAGAGGTACCACTGTGTGTGTGTGTGTGTGTGTATATATATATATATATAAATGAAGTAGCAAGAACAATGTACAATAGATTAAAGATTGCTGTTAGGTGCTTGATGTACTGTTAATGCGGATCATTACATGCTATTTTTAAAATGTCGAAAGAGTGACGTTAAAGGAGAATTATTTTATCTTTTATGAAAATTGAATACGTTTTCAGAATATCGCTTACATTATCAGTTAGTGATAGCCAATCGAATTGCCTAATTGTGCTTCCATGTCGACTGTTCATGCAGTCAAATGTACAGTTGTGCTCATAAATTTACACACCCCTGGCAGAATCTGCAAAATGTTAATAATTAAAGAAAAGAGGCATCATTAAAAATGTTTGTGCAAGTTCAATATGGTTTAAAAAAAATTGATGTGTAGCAGAACTATTCAGTATTCAGTACTACACCGAGGGAATGGTGAGTGTGGAGGACCTGAATTGCACTGCTGTTTTACTGGATTTGCAGCATACATATGTTTTAGCTTCATAAAATGGTTTCTGTCCAGACCCAGAAAGCTGCTGCTATAAAGGCAGCTATGTCACATAAAACACTGCATGTTGGAGCTTTATATGCTTCTAAACCTTTTAGCCCTGCAGCCATGGGCATGTCATAATAGGAAACGGCGCAGAACAGGGCGTAAAAACTTTGACGGGACCGTGTTTCGAGTGAAATGAGATGATGTGTTCAGATGAGAGAAGTCACTCGGGTCATTTGTAGTTTGTCTCTTGTGGCCACGTAGCAACGACTACAACTGCTTATCTAAAATAAATAAATAAATAAATCGCATTCACGCTGTATTGCTCACAGTACATGCATTTTTTTTTTCCCCCTCCACTTGTTTGTTGAGGAAAACATGACTGAAGGATTGTTCTGTCAAGAGATCTGGAGGTATAGTGCACTGAAACCTTCCTGTTTTTATTCCACGCTTTGCCAGGAATCAGGTCGCGTTTGTTTTTATTTTCGCTGTTCTTAACAATCATACTACTCATGCATGATTCATGCCCCAAAAATACAAAGCTTGCGTGAAACCATCTTTAAGGCGTTCAGACTTCATGATCAATCAGAAGTGCTTTTTGGCTGAGCTGGTATGAGGCTGTCGCAGATCACAAAATTGCTCTTTGACGAAGAACTCGGGCCTAAAATCACGTAGGATACATGGGCTAGAACTCTAAACTCTGCCCAGACTCGTGTACACGCACCTGAATGCCTCTTTCTGAATCACCATTGCCTGATAGGGAGGAAGAACCCTGGGGGCACTGTAGTCGTCATACGAGAGCGCAGGTGGTATTATTGATATTTATTTATTTATTTATTCAAATGCCACTAACACTCCTATAATGTGCTGTCTTAAATGTCAGCTTAATAGCTTGTGCAGCAGTAGCCAGCGTGGGCTGATGATTGGTTTAGCATCGGTGTGTCAGGATGTCTTCCTGTTTCCTTGCGAATGCTTTTTGAAGTATTTGAATTAATTCATCGTGAGACTTGTAACCTAGCATGTTACGTCTCTGTGGCGGTATTGGCATTGCTTCATTTTGTTTTATGTTCTTTTCATAAATGAAATAAATGTGTATTTCTTCTTGATAAATAACACTGTTTAGGGCGCTGTTACTGACCTGGATCCTGGAGAACTTAAATAACAGCAGCAATGTTCTCTGTCAGATCGTTAAGTCTTGGTCTCAGGGTAAAATCGAATGCAACAGTGAGAACATACGGTGGCTCTGTAGGTGTAAATAGATGAACATCATTCAGCTGTAATTATCTCTAACCGCGTATCCAGTCTTGTCTTAATTAAAGCCCAGCATGCTCCATCTCACTCGCTCTCTCTCGCGCTTGCTCTCACGCTCTCTCGCGCATGCTCTCGCCCTCTCTCGCCCGCCCGCTCTCGCCCTCTCTCGCTCTCACTTGCTCACTCTCACACTCTCCAGCTCTCTCACTTTCTTTCTCACTTACTCACTCGCTCTCTTACTCTTTCACGCTCTCACTTGCTTTCTCTCACTCACTTGCTCACTCACTCTTTCACACTCTCACTCACTCTCTCACTCTTTCACACTCTCTTACTAGCTCGCTCTCTCACTCGCTCTCTCTCACTCTTTCACACTCTCTCTAGCTCGCTCTCTCTCTCACTCTCTCACTCACTCATAAAATGTGGAGTTATTATTACTGTCTATCAAAAACGTGTAACAAAGATTTTCTAAAAGCTGTAAAATGAATGTTTTTTTTTTTTCTCACCCCTGTGCTTTAGGCTAAACTAAAACTGCGTGCAAGAACAAGCGCAGCAAATTCCCCAAATGCTGAAACCGTTTAAACGATGATCACGGTGCTCTCTGTCCTGAAAAAGCCTCGTTGTGCACTTTCTCTGTCTGAGTGTGAGAGCACAGAGCCGTTCAGGATGGGGTCTTTTTTTTTTTTTTTTTTTTTTTTGTAGAGCTCAGTTTTTATGTGAAATATGATATTAAGGACAAATATCTGTTTGGAAATGTGTGTAAGTGTGTTAGTTGATGTTTGTGCTCAGTGCCAGTGTGAAAGCTTTGAGCTGTAGAGAAAGAGATAATGCTTCATAAACACGCTTAGTCTGTCAGAGTATGTTCTGGAATTTGTGTGTGTGGAAAAGAAAGCGAGATTGGGTGTGTGTGTGTGTGTGTGTGTGTGTGGTGTTTGCATTGGAGTTGGAGTGATGCAGTTGTAGTGTACTGTGCTCTGTTTCTATTGCATCAACTCTGGGGTAGAGTTGAGGGATATAAGACGAATAAAAAAAAAAAAATGTATATAGTCACCGGACACTTTATTAGAAACGCCTGTACATTCGTGCAATTATCCAATCAGCTGATCATGTGGATGGATAAAATCATACAGATACTGGTCAGAAGCAATTCAGCAGTGGAAAGAAAAGTGACCATGGCATGGTTCTTTGGAGTATTCCAGAAACTGCTCATATTTGCGGTTTTTACGCACATAATTCTTTACGCAGAATGGTGAAGAAAAAGGGGGCACGGTTGTTTCGTGGTCAGTACCTCCCCTTTCTGTGTGGGGAGTTTGTGTGTTCTCGCTGTTCTTTGGGGTTTTCCTTCCGGGCGCGCCGGTTTCCTCCCCAGTCCAAAGATGTGCTGTAGGCTGATTAATGTTTCCAGATTGTTCGTAGTGTGTGCACTTGTGGCCTGTGATGGGTTTGCACACTGTCCAGGGGTCTTTTGGATAGGGAATGGGAAATTGATGGCTGGGTGCGAAAAACAAACAAAAAATCTAGTGAGCAGCAGTTCTTTGAGTGGAAACGCATTGTTTACAAGAGAGGTCAGAAGTGAATATCCAGGCTGGTTTGAGCTAGCAGGAAGCCTATAGTAGTTCAAATCACAACCCTTTACCGCTCTGGTGAGCAGAAATCCGAATCTCTAAATCTTGTTGTGCATCTCTGAATGCACAACAAGCACAGTATTCCTGTCAGAGCAGGAATCTGAGGCTGCAGTGGGCTCCAAAACCGTATAGTTGAAGATTAGATAAACATTGCCTGGTCTTTTCTCATTTCTGTAAGCGTGTATCCAGTCTTGTGCGCACACATAACCTCCGAATGCCCTGAGTGTCTAGAAAGACGATTTCCTTTGTTTAAAGGATTTTTTTTTCTTTTTGATCACATAGCTTTGTTTTTTTTTTTTAAGTTAACATCAGAGAAAATGGTTTTAAGCACTGACACACTTTTCAGATTGATTTTAGGTGGATGCTGCTGCCTTTTGTTGCATTACTGACCGGTTAAGCTACAGGAAGTTAAGAGAGCGTGTGTGTGTGTGTGTGTGAGCTCCACTTTGAAGCTTCAGAGTTGTTTGAATGTGTACTGAGCAGCGGGAGCTCTCTCTGAGATTCAGCTCACTGAGCCTGTGCTGATTTCATTAGGTTATATGAGCCTCATATTCACTGATCATATTTGCAAATGCCTTTAAGAACAGTATCACATGACCTTCAGGAACAGGAACTCAATTTAATTCCGACTTGTGATGAGACAGCAGCACCTGCTGAGTGACCCATACTCTGAAGAACAGTTCAATCACAAGGTCCCAGTGAAATTAATCAGCTTAATTGATCATACCATGGGCACATGCATCATTTAAATACTGTTCCATTTGTGAGTCTAGGTAGTTTTGTTTGTTTGCTTGAACGTTACTTTGAGTTCCGGGTCATTGTAGTTTGTTGTTGAAACTTTTTGCGAACACACTTGTTTAGCATCTGTGTAATCTCTGTTTGTGACCGATTTTAGCACTGAATAACCACCGAGTACCTGCACCCTGTTATTTGCGGCTTACGGCTTTGCTAAGAGTATCAGGTCTATTTCCAGAAACATGATGCATTACCTCGCTGTGTTTTGACAGGCAGGAGATACTATTCAGAAAATCAATCTTACAGCAAAAAATATCTTACCAAGGCAAGATGAACAGAGATGAGAAACTGGATTGTTTATTTGTTAACACTGTAGTCTCCCGTTAAGGAGTAAAAACTTTTGTAACAGTATCCTTTGTGCTTTTAAATCATTGTTTACCTTCCAAACCCTTATTACTCTCTTCACAGCAAAGCAACAATTTAAGGAATAAAGAATGAGGAGGTATGCTGAAAATCTGAAGTCAGTTATCACTTGTCATGACTGCTATAAACAGTTTTCTTTTTTCTTTCTTTCTCTTGACGTTATAAACAAACACAAAAGGCTCGTCATGTTACTGTTACGAATCTCTGACATTGGAGACTCCTTCCATTAATGATAATTAAGTATTTAAAGGAAAACGCCACCATCTCACCAATTAAACATCCTTTTGTTATATAACAGCACTGTTTTTGATCTTTTCGTTATTAGGCTTAGATTATAAGGCGTGCTCAACATACAAGACCCCATGAATGAGCCATTACTATAGAAACATATTAGAACAAGCACGTTTAGTAGAAACCTGTCATTTAAATTACAGTTCGAACTACTGTTTTTTAAAATGTATTTATTATTTTTATTTTATTTTTTTCTTTTCTTCTAACCCACCATTTTCTCTCGAATTTGATCTCTGCTAATTCCCACCCACCAGCCATATGACTGCTAATCATGAGGAAGGGTGGGGGCCAAGACCCATGAAACCAGCCAACTGTATCGTTTTAAACTCCTGCTCATGCTACATCACAAGACAAGACTCACTCTGATGAATGCACTGCCTGCCTCTCTCCACATGTCTCACAGATGCCTATGATTGGCTAGTGCTGCTGTGATTGATTGGGGAGAGAGTGTATCCAAGTTGCGGTCTTGGACTCCAGATGCTAACCAATCAGATTTGAAGATTCAATAGCACTGTGGTATAAGTAAATAGACCAGTGGACAATGGTCCACTCAGCAGTGACATCTTGGTAGTGCTGGGATTTGAACTCATGACTTTCCAATCAGAAGGTCTTATCCACTGTGCTACCACTTCTCAGTGAGAGTGCCAAATCCTATCCGCTAGACCACCAGGCACAATATCATTAGTGAAGAGTGGATGGCATATGCAAAGGCACATGGGAATGGAAGGAGTGGTGGATGAACCAGTGACTGTGAAGTTTAATACCTCCTAGCACGAATGTTCCATTAGTTAGAAATATTCAAACTAGCTTTTAATAATGGGCCGTGTTTTTTTTTTTTTCTTCCCCTCCCCATTTTAAAGAAGTCTCCGATCCCCTATGAAGTAGTTTTGACTCATTTTTTAACTAAATGTCATATACCTTGTTACACTAAGGTCACGGCTTGTTTGCTGAATGACTATATTGGGAAAACACATTAAACCGATACATCAGATGTTCTCTTTCAAGCAGCACTTAATGAAAATTAATGTTGAGTGAAATGTAAAAACCGTGCTGCTCAAAGATATTGCTAAATTCAGACACCGCTTGATGTAGATTCCCCCAGCATTATATCTAAAGGTTAACATGTCTTTGCTCTCTGTGCCAGGATGAAGCCTTTTATCTATCTATCTATCTATCTATCTATCTATCTATCTATCTATCTATCTATCTATCTATCTATCTATCTATCTATCTATCTATCTTTATATATTTATTTATAAGCAGTGCAGTTTAGTGTTGTTTTTGTTTGTTTGATTTTCTGCTGGTTCCTGTGGTAATTATTCTCGGAGTAATTTGACAGAGAGCTGCCCATTACACTCATCTGGAATGCATTTTTAATATAGCCATGTGAACGTCACTGTATTTGACTGTCTGCCAGAAGAAAGTGTCCGGGAGCCGCACATGTCAGAACATGGAAATAAACTCATTGTGCATGTTGTAATGTAATGGGACGGAACCTGTTCACAGAGCATGATGGTTATCACCAGGTACTAAACATCATTGGCTTGTTTTTATTTATCCACCCGCCCATCCCCCAGAGGACAGAATTAAACGTAACTGCTACAAAGCACATATTTTTGTCCATTGCAGATTCCTTTTAAAACAAGACATCTCATCATTAAATGCACACTCATTTGCAAATAATAAAAGAGTTTTGGCAAGTATATTTTACACTATTCATTTTGTGATATTAAACATTCTTGTAATTGTTGTTAGAGTATTATTACAAAGATTTAAAATAATGGGGGGGGGGGGTAGTTATGAAAGATGTACTTTACTGTCAAAACCACTCAGTGTATTAATAAAGCTCAAATGTCCAATCCAATCCAAGTCCGGCATGAAGATTTATCAATTTGTTTATAGTACAGCTCATTTAAGAAAATGGCCAATAAACATAACTTTAGTCAGCCATCAAATCACGGATCATTACTTCATCTAAGGCAACGTCTATAAATGGACTAGACAACAAGCTTTGTCTTAAATAGAATGTATAATGTTCACTTTGGAAAGATTTAAAGAAAAAAATTGATAAGAAATCATTCCACATGCAGTCGTTAATAACTAAGAATAAATTATTTAAGGAGTCGGTAGTTAAGAGATTATGGAGATGGGGGGGGGGGGGGTATTTCCATCAATGAATGCAGATTTCCTTTTGTATATTGTTTGAACATGGGCAATGTAAGAAATTCAAGATTTGCAGTGCACTTTATATTATCTCAAACCCCCATTAACTACAACGGGCTATTTGTTCAGCGGTGGCAATGATTATAGCATCAGCTACTTGTCTGGATACGACGTTTTTAATGAATTAATGAGTAAAATCCATTTTTAGTGGGTTTTAAAATGTATATAGACGCATCAATTGTATATGGGATTCAACATTGTTATTGCATTTATTTGAAAATGCTTCTTTGGTGCTTTAAAGTTCTGCATCATGGTTAAATAATACTTCAAATCACTCAGTTAAGCCAATCTATGTAATTTGTGATCGTTATTTAATTTTCATTTCAAACGCTTCAGTCACAGCAAAGTGTTAGAAGGCCATCTGTTACCGTAACACTTGATGTCACTCAGGTTGTTTAACGGTATAAACTGTAATTAATCTTCAGCGGAAACAGCCAGCCTCCATCATTATTTCTGAGTCAAGGTCATTTACATTTACAGACTTTGCATTTTGCTCCCGTGTTTAATTTCTACCTGCGAGCGAAGTTTGTCTGACCCGCATATACCTCCCAGGTCTCCTCGTTATGTGATGTGTTGGAGCATTTTGCATCCAAGCACAGCCCCTGTCGTTTGTGTGCCATCCTCTGTGATTATAGTTCCCCTGGTCGTCAAAATGGGAGATTATTAAAGAGGCTACAGCTGCATTATATTGCCGGGAAATGATGGATACAGTGAAATGACTGCTTGAGAGAAACGTGAGATTAATGATAGCGTGTCCTATCCCTGAGATGTTCAAAAGACAATGTGACGAATGTGTGCGAATGTATGCGGTTGTGAGTGCCTGAATTAATGGCTCAGTATGGATGCTGTGCTGCGTCCGTTAGACAGTTGGAGGCTATAATAAGGCACCACGGCCCTGCCTATTCTCGCTGTATAATGAGTTTCCATCTCCTCTGTTTTCCCACTTTCTCATTTTTTTTCTTTTTTCTTCTTACTTCCTCTCTTCTCTCAGCCCGCATGCATTTGTACATAATGTTCTGTTGTGGATCCCGTGTACATTGCTTAAATATGACTCGGATTTCTCTTGCTGTACCATGACCTTTTTAAATATTCAGTCTCCTTTCAGATTGCCTTGTTTGCTCTTGTTTATTAGCTAATTGTGATGGAACTCTATGGATACTATGTTTAGACAAGATCTAGACATCTAAATTATGTTCGTTCCAGTGATGAAGTGTAAATGCAGAGCTCGTTATTGCTTAAAATGCAAGATAAATCCCTTCGACCCCTTTTAACGTTATTGTCTATCGAAACAGGACGTGATGCGTATACGTCCTTTCCCGGGTTAGCATGTCCTCTTCTCTTTCTTTGATTAGGTTGCATGCATTTGATGCACAGCGGAGGTAGAGGATATGCCAAAAAATATGATATGATTACAATGTTATACCTCAGAATCTACTGAGAATCTGGGATGGGTCGAAAGTGAGCTTGTAATTGAGTGCTTAAGTTAAAGCAAAGGAAGGGGGAGGGGGGTAGAGGAAAAACGACATTCATTGTATGTAGCAAGATGAAATGCTCAACAACAGATGGTAGCATGGGGGGGGGGGGATATAGCACCACGTTTGTACAAAACCTAAACGTATTGTGTTCAAAATTTACTTTATCAAACACTAGAAAAAAAAAAAAAAAACTCATGCTCTGTCACCCTGGCGTTCCCACCCATGGTAGGGAGTCTGACCTGCTCCAGCTCCTCCTACCATGGTGGTGTCAAGCCAAAAGTCCGGGGGGCACTTTTCAGGCTGGATAAGTGTGTTTTGCTGTTTGGGTTAGGTTTAGGAAGAGGTTTTCGGAGGAGTTGGATCAGATTCAGCTCCACCCCTTGGAATTTTGGTTCTGCAGCGACTCTCCAGATGTACGATTTCACTGAAGGGAGACCTGTGTGTGAGGACACAAACCCATCTCTTCATCCTACAGTGAAAACTAAATGTTTGGTTTTGGTTCCTGCACGTGTGAAGGGTTTTATTAAATCTGATGTGCAGTGCTGTAATTTTCTGTATGTTTTAGGATGTAATATTGTGTGTGTGTGTGTGTTTTCAGACTGCAGAGAGATCCTTCTGCCACTTATGACTGATCAGCTGAAGTTTCACTTGGAGCAGCATGAGGAGCTGGAGGCCTGCTGCCAGCTGCTCAGCAACATCCTGGAGGTGTTGTACAGGAGTGATGTGGTGCGTAACTCTGCTCTGTTCTCTCTTAACCCGCAGTACAGAGGACAGAGAAGGTCATACAGACTTGAACACAAGTGCACGGTCACACACTGTTGCCACTCAGACTCACTGCTGCACTCTGCAGTTGTCAGTCTGCATCTAATTACCCAGTGTCCCCTTCTGCACCATAGAAACAGATGATTATTTTATGGGCGTCTCGCTCCATAATTCACCCCTGCTTTATGAATATGCTGAGCTTTAGTTCACTGAACTCATTACCGTGGTAGCAAACTAGCTTTTTTATTTTATAGCAAGGTAGATGCAAGGCTGATGCTTCTGTCTGTCCTGATTGACGTGTGTGTGTGTGTGTGTGTACTAGGGGGTGTAAAACAATGCCATTATCCATATATGTTTAGTGCTCCAAGTATGTGTGTTGGGATGTAAATTCAAAGTGGGTGTGGCCTAAACGGCTCTGTACCTATTCGTTCTGAATAACGTGTTCGTACTTGATTACATTACTAATCTGTACATTAGAGACACCCTGATGTGCCTTGTTTTATTGATTTTTTTTTTTCTTCTCCACACTTTAAAAGTAGGTTGAAAGTGTTTAAAAATAGCAGCTTTTATACTTCACATGCATCCAGGAGTTTCATTTCAAACGGATTTCCCTGCTGAGACTCGTACCAACTTCCAATTTCACACCACCGAGTGTATTTAAAGGAGGAAAATAAATAAATCAACCTACACACAAACACACAGAAAAAGGCCCACTTGGCTTTACTCCTACACACTGTATGTGTGCGAGTTTGTTGAACTTAATTTGTTCTTCATGCTTTTGTGTAATTAAAATTCAGTACTCTTTTGTTCTACAGATTATATGTATGGCACGTTTTAATATAGATTATCGGATCTAATGTGAGAGATCCAAGCCTAAACACATAGCTGTTTAAGGAAACTCCACCTTGAAATACATGCCGCGTTACAATTCACTTACTATCCATCTTAAATAGTTTCCAAGATGAGAGATTGTGTGTCCCAAATTGTAGTATGTTGAAAGGAGCGTCTCAGAGGTACCCGGATGGTCTACTATTTCCGGTAGATTTTGGAAGTGTGGATCCGTGTACACTTTTTCAGGAAATATCGCCCACAACTCCTTTTTTGTGACTGTTTGCAGCGTTAAAAAGAAAGTCACGTGAACGGTAAATGAAATTCTATAGTGTAAATTCTATAAGGAATAATGAATGAAGAAACAGCGAAATGCAACGAGGAGTGCGTTTACGGTGACTGTGTGTGTGTAACTAGGCAACAACGTTCTCTTCCTTTACATGACGTGTTAGTATGGCTGAGTGCTTGCGTACTTTTGCTACACACTCAAAAGTATGTACTCAAGAGTATATACTTTTAGTGCATAGTATAAGTATGCGAATCGAGACGGATAAAAGTATGTTATTTGGTCAATAAGTATGCGAAAGGTGATTTTTGTTAGTTGAGGTTGTATTTCCATTATTTCTGTTAGAGTTTAGCAGTTGTCCACCATGATGACATCACACAGTTACCACACATTGCTAGTGTAGATAAAATGGTGTTATGGGGGAAATAAATTCTAAAAAGAAGGGATTATAGTCTAGATTTGCAGCTCCTAAAAACAAAAGAACAAGATTTCTTAATGAAATCTTGAGAGTTCATCAGTTACCATTTTCAGCACCATATTAGTGATGAATCCAACATAGAAGTAGTGGAGGAGGAGATCTTCCTGAAGAGTTAAGAAGTGTGGGTTTAGACTATAGCTGTAGAGAGAGTTCATGCTAGACGCATAATGGGACATCACGTTTTAAACCGTCCTCTGAAAATATCTAACTGCTGTTTAGTGATTTCTGTGTATGTTTTTTTTTCTAGGGTCCAACTCAATGGCATATTCAGATCATTATGGAGAAGTTGTTGAGGACCGTGAACAGGACCGTGATCTCACTGGGACGCGACTCTCCTCTCATTGTAAGTCCTTCGGTTTTTTTTTTTTCCCCATACGCGTGAATAAACAACCTTTTTATTTATTTATTTATTCAATCTGCGTGACGCGGTAACAAGTCAGCGGTAAATAAGTGCATTCGGTCAGCCTTTGTGTCATCACTCAAGTCAAACAGCAACCTTTGTGAAAAGCCATGAGCTAGAATTGGTTATCTAGCAGACAGTTCTGCGCAGCGGTGTTCAACAGTCTGATAACATTGCTATCAAGCAGAACGGAATAGCTGGTCGGTTGCTGATCTGTGGACTTTTGTCAGTGTGTGAATCAGATCCAGAGAGCAGAAAGAAGGTCTAGCAGGTTACCATAAGGCAGACAGCCCGTGGTTCAGATGCAGACCCTGCAAAGTGTTTTAAATGACCAAACTGGGAGAAAAAAAGTGTGAGATATAAAATATATATATTTTCCTCAATGTGTGGCCATAGTTCTGATTTCTTCAAATGAACCTGAGCAGATTATTGGCTGCAGTTGCGAATTCAGCTAAAGGCAGGTCATGTGATCGGAGACTAGCTACACGGTTAAAGACATTATCTCATAACTGAAGAACTAATATCCAAGGGGTGGACTTGGACCTTATCCAATGCTGCCTATATCCATAATCCTAACAGTCTGTGTTGTACAATATCTCCTAGCTTACAAACATCCTCATGAACAACACACTTATCCTGCCTGAAACACACGGAGTTGTATCAACCCCTTATACTTTTGGTTCGAGTCTTCCCAGGTAGGAGGAGCTGGATCAGGTCCACTCCCTGGCCTGCATTTTTGCTTCTACATCAAGGGGTAGTTGCAGAAATGGAAGAGTTATTTAATTATTATTGTTATATAATGTTCTCCTGCCATCTTTGAATTTGTCTGGCTCTTATAGTTTTACTGCGGAGTGCATTGTTGGAACTCCCATAAGATCTGTAGCTAATAATGCAGAGCTTAGTG
>JAFFST010009338.1:2868-36092 GCA_022414735.1 Noturus placidus
ATTATATTCGCTTTAAAAAACAAATTTGTGCTAACAAACATTTCCATGGTGGGAGCCCATTCAGTTTAGCATATTGCACAAACCCTCTAACAATCCGCAGATTTGATAAATAATCAAGGTACATCGCTCAAGTTTTTTTTTTTTGAAAAAGTCAACTCTGAATAAATCTGTTCGATGCAACTTGAAGGGAATCCAACAAAGACTAGCTTGCCATTTATAAAAATAAATAAGGGGAGGGGTGTATGATACATTTTGTTTACCTAATACCAAAATAAAAGCAACACAAAATGAAAACACATGTAAGCAAATAGATTTGCATTTGCTGATTCTAATATCTAGATTAGCAAATATTATGGTTAGAGCATCCAGTGTACATTTCTGTTCTCACACAAACCTGTAACACTATTCCAACTTATGTAGGAATTGTACTATAGTAATATTAAATGAGAAGCTGCTGAATTAGATTGTTTGAACCGCCGGATTTATTTTTTAAATAATGTTTCAAAATATTTAAAAAAAAAAAAAAAAAAAAAAAACCACCCACATACCTGTAGACGTTTAACGCAACCCGAATCGAAGCGTTAAATTGTGCACCGATCACACCACTCAAACAAAGAAAGGAAGCAAGGAAGAAAAAAAAAAGCATTTCCTTCTGGTTGGAATAGATTTATTTGATCTGTCTGTAAACAAGGTGGTTAATTCATGGCATTTTCCACGCAAAATCAGGTTGTATAGATAGATGGATATATCCATTATCTATCAGCTGGTCAGGATTTTCATAGTCATAAAATCGGGTGCAATGAAAGAAAGGAGAAATGAACATGATTCGTTGACATGTTTCACTTTAATCTGTACATATTCCACAAGCCCTGGAGAGTTTGAAATTTTTAATGTCATATCCCAAAGAAGGTGCCACTCACGAATCGACTCCTTACAAGGCAGCGGTTTTAAAATCCATCTCACAGTAGCAACATATCAAGATCTACATTATGGCACAGGATACACTGCTTTTTTTCCCCCCTCTCGATTAAAGTTAATACAACTGACTAGTGGTCTTTTTCTTCTTTAACTGATACCACCAAAACCCAGAAAATTTAGTGTACACAGTTACTTCAGTGTTCATTGTTTAAATTTTTTTTTTTTGCCTATTTTAATGAAATATTTGTACCGCGCTATGACAAGTTGATACATTGCAGTTAAATGAAGCACAAATGACTAGATGTTTGAAAACTGACAGGATTAACCAAAAAAAAAAAGGGGGGGGGGTTTAAAGTCAACAATAAGACTGCCATTTCATCCATTTCAAGACATTCATTGAGAAGGAAAAACGTAAATAATAATAATAATAATAATAATCAGGTAGTTACCATTAGAGCTTTGTAATCTCTCCCCAAGACATGGATACCATTACTAGTGAATAATCAAGAGGTTAGTGTTAATCTGTGCATTTGAAATGTTTAATTTAGTGTTCTACAAACAGATGAAGCTAGCAGTCAATCATTCGGTAATCTGTTAATCCTCCAAAATGCAGAAGAAAAAAAAATTGGTCCTACTGGAGAAAAAATAATATATATATATATATCTATAATAAATGAATGGACACCAAACCAGAGTTACATCGAATGGGCAGTGCTTTTAAAAAAAAAAAAAAAAAAAAAAAAAAAAAAATCACAAGCTGGTAAAGAAGTTGCTATATTAGCGGTGGAATGTCCTTAGAGTCCAGAAGCTAGACACTGTAAATGCTGATCTGCCATCACATTCAAAAGGAAAAGAAAACATTTCCAACATTATATCGAGGACTCAACACAACATCCAGATACAACAGTAAAAAGCATTGGATGTTGTATTTTGAATAAAATGGGTTACAAGTATAAGGGCAAGAATTATGTAGTGTGGTTCAATTTATTATTACTATATATATATATTTTTTTTTGTGGAGGACACCGAGTGTATGGTAGTTATGTATTTGATATTGAGCTAAAGAGATATGCATGCACTTTTTAAACCCTCCTGGCCATGCTGGAAAGAAAAAATATATATTGCTGGGGAATACCGACAGCTCAGCAAGGCTCAAAGCACTCGAGGGGCATCGATGGACTACTAGATAAGCGCCTCAGGAAAACTGGACAGTGACAATTTGCTGATGCAAATTTGAAAAGCCCGATCATCTTAAATGGTTTATGTACAGTACTGTGTTTTTGTTTTAAGCCTTCATAAAATGAACATGCTTGTTTTGTGGCACTATATGAATGGGGGAAATGGGGGGGAAAGGTATGCTAAATAGAAGGAAGAAACAGAAATGGTGTAGGTTTATATAATAAAATAAAAAATAAAAAAAATAGGGGGGCTGTATAGACAATGCATCCACCAAGTATCTGTAGTGCTGTGACAGTGAGAAAAGGAAAAAAAAAAACCAAGGAGGGAGAACGGGATGATGGGATGATACAGTGAGCTGCTGTGTGGATGGATGGAAAGGGGGCTGCTTCAGTATCCAGCTCTCCTCAGGTACTCAGCCATGGAAAATGCTTTCTTGTTGAGCTGTCCTCCGTGGGTACCTTCCTTTCCCATGACTAAAACCAATACTGGGAGTACATAAGGGGGGGGGGGGGGGGAATAAAAATGACGACAAATGAAAAACTTGAAAAATAAAAGGAAAGAAAAAAGTCTTTCCCCCGTAACACGGGGAACGTTATAAGATCTTACCACCATTCTTCTCATTAAAAGACATTAACTGTGTGAAGGAGAAAGCTTAAACAGCAAACCCTCTCTTCTTTCTGTCCCTCAAAATTGAAACTAAGCGAGCGTTAATTACATTAGAACCCCGAATCCCTCAAGTATTTTGCCATCGAGTATGCCTTCTTATTCAATCCGCCTCCATGGACCCCTTCTTTGCCCATTACAAGAACCAAGACTGAAAGAGAAGAAAGATAGAAACAAAGGGGGAAAAAAAGAGAGTTGAGAAGTGCTGCTGGTTAAAAAAAAAAAAAAAAAAAAAAAAAAAAAAGTATATATATATGAAAGAATAAATTGCAGCTGCAGTCCAGTGTTGCATGCTCATGCATATGATTACAAACAAGCAAATCCAGAAATGGAAAAGTGAATCAACCTCTGTGTATTTGAATAGTTTGATATCTGATCACACACACCAGAGATTTTATTTAAAGCACAGGACAAGGGATGCAAGAAGGGGAATTCCTGAATTCATCCCACCATCAGGAACTGTTAATTATTAACATTTTTGACATTACCCAGTTTAACATTAGCTGAATTTCAAAAAGGCACAGCAAGATGCCCGTGAGGCACTTTAGAGAACTTCAATTCTCCATGTTAAGGCATCGAGTCGGACTGGCATTAAATGAAGGGCTGCTCATCCCATTTATAGCTCCTTTTATGGATGGGTCAGAGTTGAGAATTTGATTCTAGCCTGTCCAAGTCTAGTCTACACTACGTGCAGCTTCCTAAATCAACCGATAAGGACTGTTCTTGGGAAGAGGATATCACTTTGACTGACTAAGCACAGGCTATTTATGGCAGCCTGGCCAGTGATCGCTCAATCACAGATGGGCGATATGGCAAAAAATAAATCCCTATTTTATGTTTGAAAATATTGCTCATATGAAAATACTTAGAAAGGGGGAAACAACCTATGGCTGAAGAGATACCCAAACATCTTACCAAGTCATAAAGTGAGTCAGTGTTACAAACACTAAATTATAATTGTGCTGGAAGGAGAAAAAAAAAAAAAAAAAAAAAAAAAAACTTGCCCTCCAAGGCAGGGGATTGCAACATGACCTTGAGTTTGACAAAGGTGCTACTTAAACCAAGCTTATTTATTCCTTTAATCAGTATAGGGAAGGGCGAGGACTGCAAGTCACTTACAGTAAACTGCACTGTCAGACAAGTGCAAACTTAGCAAAGGCGTGCCGAGGTATTATAGCAAGACCAGATGGCTGTGAAGCGTTAAAAAACGCTCATTCACTACTTTCACTGTTCACACCTTCTAAACAATGAAAAGGTGCCAACTTTAAACCAGTTTCAGAAAAGAAAGCAGTCTGTACATGCTCAGCAGCGGCATCTGGTTATTCAGGTGGTTAAGAAGGGAGTTTGGGGGATAAAAAACAAACAAAGGAAACAGGGGAAAGTGGAAAGAGGAGTGTTTGGCCCATTTTTTTGGACCCATACCTTCTTAGTAACACTGACCATCAGAACGAGGACCACAAAGGCAGACTGTACACTGCAATACACACTAGCGTAAGACAACACAGAAGAAATCATTTTGATCGTGTTATCCGGACGATAAGTCGTTCTGTTTAGTTTGTCCGTTTGCGGTTGCTACACAGCCGCACTGCGTTAATTTAACTCTGAGAATTGCATCTGTACAATAATATTTACTGACCTCTTCAATAGCAATGCTTTAATTTTAATGCTAAAATCTCCTTGTTCAGTTTATAAGCAGCTTTTGATTTGTTCCAGCTACTCCAGTGCCAAATTTTGGTTAACACGGCAACAGGGTTAACAAACGAGCGCCATCAGCTTTGGGTTCGTTTACTCTGTTGGACAGAGTGGTAGTACAAACAAATGGTATAGTCAGCAAAAAGTTTGAAGGGAACATTCCCTATGGAACCTTGTAGAGAATAAACAAAAAAATAAATAAAAAAATAAACACCCAAGTCCGGATAACGCCGATAATTTCTCCTGATTCAGTTGGTCACCTTTTTATTTCTCGTAACCAAAATGGCATGCTTGTGCACAGAAGTTGACTACTTTCTTCCATATGCATTTATATATTTAAAAAAATATTTTTGAAAGACAGGCATACAAGCAACCATTTACTTCATTGCAGGCAACATGTAATCAAGCCTCTTTCTCGAACATTCAAATTAAAATTTAAAACCAGAATGAACCTCCTCAGAGAACGCTTGTCAATTACCTTAAGAGCAAATCGGAAATCAGGCTTCAGTCCTACGCAACTGTACAAACCCTCTCTGAGGTTGTTCGTTGGTAGAGTTACATTTTCTTTTCCATATGTAAATGGAGGGGGGGGGGGACACATTTGCAAATACCCAAAACTAGGTTACCTTTGCCAGCTCTGCCTACAGAAACGTTGTACGTCGGCTCTCCGCCTTGACTCTTCGTCCTGATGTCCATAGTCCAGTCGCCATCGAGCGGCAGGCTGTCTCTGATCACAGAGCACTTCTTTTTCCCTAGGGTCAGCCCATTGGTGAAGAAGGCCTCCCGGTCCTTACCTACTATGACATCGATTTCATCGGCCTGTGATGGGAAACACACAAGACGATGCGCGGTTAAGGATATTGATCATTTCTTAATGGGGGAGGGGGGTGTTTCCAAGGAAGTGACCGCTGAACACACCCAAGATTTACATAGCAAAGGGTGTGTTGGTTTTCTCTTTTTAATGAATACCAAGTACTCAGTCAATAAAAACAAACAAAAAAAAAAAACTAGCTGCTTCCTGGCATAAGGTACACCTAAAGACATGGCGAAAATTATAGAACACTTAAACAATTCCATAAATGTAGACATACATTTTCATTTCACATCTAAATCTCTGGATATGAGAACGTTAAAAAAAAACAAAAAAACAAATTTATTAGATATTCATTTGCTTTTACTCGAATAGTCAATGTAAAAAGAACTGTTAATCAGGAACAGACTTAATTTCAGTTGAATAAACGAGTTTAAAATCTGTAGTGACTGGAATGCTTGGAAAAAATAGGAGACCGGACGCCATCTTTGATGGCACAGGCATGTTCCTGTAAGGAGGCGGAGGAAGCACGGGGTAAGTCACAAATCCCTTTCAACACCCAAAAGCGCCCAAGCCAAGGGCACTAGGTAGCGTGTGGAGTAATGGTAATCAGTGCCCTATGTAGTGCACAGACAGACTGCAATTCGGGACCGAGCCAAAGGAAGAAAGACTATGCCCAAGCGCCAGTGGCTAACTTCCTTCCAGACATGGCCTACGCCTAAATCTCCAGCATGATTAAGTAAAAAAAAAAACAATAAAAACGCTACGAAGTGTAGATGTTTAATATAAACAGTTCATTTAAAAAAAAAAAAAAAACTTCACGTAAATACTTGTTTATAATGTACACACCGCGTGGTCCATTATTAATTCAAGCGTTGACTTACGTATTCTCTTAAGAACTAACTTTTCTTTTTATTAAACTTGTAAATAAAATAATAAAAAATAATAATCAATGAACAACTTGCTTGCCATGCTAACTAGCGATATGCTCATTTTTATTGGCTCCTCACACACAGACACAAAAAAAGACCCAAAGAACAGACAAACCGGTTAGACGATTGGACAACTTAATGAATTAAAGAATATTCTGGAAGTATTCGGGTTTCATTTCAGTTCTCCTCCATTCAAAAGGACATGAAGCTAGTCAACTACTTCTGGGAAGAGGAAGAAGAAAGCTAATCTAGTGCCGCTGTCTCGGGCCTAACGATTTGCGAACGCCGCCGTATTCGATTCAGAATTCGAAATATAGAAAGAACACACTTTTCTTTAGAAGAATATTAGAACAGCTATAGCGTTTGAATATACGCAGTTTTTATTTCTGTATAAAATGCGAAAAACAAACCGTCACGCGGACTAACGGCTCTTTTATTCCCCCCCCTAACGCACGCGCGCTTGTTCCACGTTAGCCCGTGCTAGCTAACCGTAACGTGGCCCAACAGACAGACAAAAGATTTAGACGTTACACTGAACTATTAAGAAATAATATCATCGCTGAACAGGATAATAACTTTCATTGTTTTTGTTTTTTACTCTCACCGTTATACCGCTAAAAGTGCCCCCTTCTGACGATGCCCAAACGTATTTGGCGTCCGTGTAACCGACAATGGCGGCATCCTGGCAGCTGCCGTCGGCCATCAGGTTATCCACGTAGCTTTGCCAAGACATGTTTGCTGCAATTTGTAAACAAAAAAAGTGTTACGACGCTTTAGAGAGACTCTTTGGATGGATTGATGGTTAAAGAAGGTTTGTAGAACCCGATTCGAGCCTCGCCTCTCCAAAAAGCGCTTAGCTGCGTGCTGCCGAGATCTGCTTTTTTGGGGGGGGGGCAGGGAAGAAAAGCCGATGTGAATCGAGACAGCGCCTTGGGTGTAGTCCGTGCTCGAGATCCCTCCGCGCACGACGCATCACTCCGTTTCAGTCATTTTTATGCTCGCCAGCGGCGAGGCGCTCACAACTGCCAGCAAACTAGTCCCTATTTTCTCATATTTTTTTTTCCCATTACGGGCCAATAAACACCAACGTTTCCGGTTAGTCCATTTCA
This sequence comes from Noturus placidus, assembly GCA_022414735.1. NCBI lineage: Eukaryota > Metazoa > Chordata > Actinopteri > Siluriformes > Ictaluridae > Noturus > Noturus placidus. The sequence continues at coordinate 10,173 of JAFFST010009338.1, forward strand.
AAACAGCGTTCAGGTTTTAAAAAATATCACAAGACAATGATGTATGATTTTTTTTTTCACATTTTAAGGCCACACCCTCTTCTCTCAAACAGGGGCTGGAACTTTTTGCAGTCGGGCACCTTTTTTTCCGGGTAAAAAACAAAACATGGACTCTTTTATTTATTATTAAACTTTCTGATTATTTTAAAATATTTTAATAAGTATTCCGAAAGCAATTGACATAAAAAAATATACAATATTTTTATTAGTGCTATGCATGATAACACTTTCCACCATTCAACTAAAGTTAATTAATAATTAATAATTAATCAATTTGTGTAGCGCTTTTTACAATGGACATTGTCTCAAAGCAGCTTTACAGAAATATCACTTTACATTTACATTTACAAAAGTGATCTGTCAATTAGGCTTGTCATTATATACTTAATTAATAATAATAATAATAATAATAATAATAATAATAATAATAATATTAATAATAATCACAACTAACAACTATAATAGCTTAGATAGTAATTTATCTTAATTTACACCATTGTAATGTCATTACTCACGGACCCTGGGGTTGATCCAGGGTCCATAACACTTGACTGCTTATGGACCCTAGAGGGTTCCCCGGAATTCTACAAATACCTTGTGAAACACCAATACAATTTTGTATTATTTTTTTTAGAAATCACAATTTTTTAGACTTTATTAAGATATGCAAACGATCATTATACCTTTAAATAGTATTTCTTAAAAACCAATTATTATGAGAAAAAATTGAGAAACAATCGGAGAAACTAGTAATTTCAAGAAAAAAAAGTGGGATAAACATTATGCTGGAAACCAACTGAATCCCAGGAATCAGTGAATCTTTTATCATGATCAGTGCCTACACATGGGCCTATACATGGCTATATAACATTATGTTTTAGAAAACAAGCTTAAATTTCAACAATATGTAATTTGATATTAAGATGGTAATAAAATTCTGTTGAACCTCTAATTTAAAAAAAACAAACAAACAAAAAAAAACATTTATGCTAGGAGTAGGAGTGCTAGTGGATGTATGAAAGATATTGATGACAAAAATTCAGTGTAAATATAATATGATGTCCTGCCTTAAATTTTCAGTTTTGATTCATGCCCAATCAATTATGTCAAATTATAATATAGACTTTTGGTTCCTGACACATAGATATATGCAGGTAAGAAGTACAAGTACACATAGACTAGATACATCATCTTGTATTTCTACACTTTATATCAAAAACATTTTCTGCACACGTCCTTATATACATCAAATATTCATACTGTATGTTTAAAATGTAGCTTAGGAAGACACCATGCAATGATTTGTCAAGCAAGTGAGTCAGATTGGTTTATTTTATTGTCCTAGTGTCCCAGCCCAGAAAACATTTAAAACATGGGAGTGTTTCTAGGAGGCAAAGTTCATTAGATGGCCATGTGATAAGTGCCCTAAATGTGAGAAGTACTTTTAGGCCTTGCAGTCATGTTAGTCATGCTTTATGACATAGTCATTTTTCCCCCAGCTGAACTAGTTGTGTAAATTTGCTACAGAGCAATAACGGAGTACATAGGTAGTATTAGAATATTAATCATGTTAATACAACTGACCATAAAGCATTACTGCTTGTGCATATACGCTTAAAAATGAATATTATTATTATTATTTTACCAAACACACATTCTTTTGTGTCCAGTATCTTGGTTAGGTTATGTTCTAAAACCACAGTGAGTGACGTACAAGGGTGGATCACTCAGCAACAGGACAAACACAGCTGCCTGCTTCTGGTGCCTGTTGACATTCAGTCACACACCCACAAGTGAAAGTCACTGCAGTGTGTGATGGTGTGTAAGACTTTCACAGATTCTGAAGAGTCAAATATGTGTAAAAGAATTACATGAAGTAGCAATCCGGAGCCTCCTGTTCAGGAGGGAGAAACATCTCCGTGTTTCCTCATAGATTTTTCTGGAAACCACAAAGTGGCATGTGTGCATGTGTGTGTGTGTGTGGGGCTGTTGAAGTGAGCCATTGTGACACTTCCTGCTTTTTCTCAGCACAGCTCTGGTTTACAGCGCAGCACTGGAATTTTTTTCTCTCCTGACTTGAGAATGCGCTGCATGGCAGGAAAGCATATTGAGGCAGCGAGTCATGTGCACTAGGGAGGACTTCCTCGAGGGGAAAAGTGAAAACGATCTACAACTTTTTACCTAGAACACACAATCTTCAAATTTTGTCTTAGAGCATTAAGCATTTCTTACCTGAAGCCACTATTGCCGTACCTTTTTGATACGAAGAGTGATCATAATAAAAAAACAAATACGAAGAGTGATCATAATAAAAAAACAAAAAACAAAAAACAACAACCTTACCAACTAAATGAAATTTGTAATATAGTGATTGAACATCTGTTATACCTGCTATTATAGAAAACTAATCAACACTTTCTGACCAATCAGACTGGAGAGTTCAACAGCGGTATACACTTATCTGTGGCACTCTTTGTGATTTGGCTGCTATGTAAACAGATGTAAATGTTGAAATTTTAATGTCTAGACCGAGAACTTCAGCAGAGTTCTTGCACGTCATGGTGTAAGATTCAGTAATAAGCACTGCAAAGCATACACAATGGTGATCAGACTTCACTTCCAGGTTTGACTGTGACAAACTGTCGATAGAACCTGAAAGATGACCATATTAAAGTGAAAACCAAGTACCCTTTATTCCAACTGCAGTCAGTAATGCCGACCAATTCCCCCCACCCGAAACATCAAGGTCATTATAGCTAATGCAAATATGAGCCACAAACCACATCCAAAAATTTGCTGATGTGGTTTTTAGGACACAACGGGACTTACTGTCATCTAAACTTCACCATCTAGCTGAATTCTGGAACATTATGGGAAACCATCTTGGATAAACAGAATTTGCCCAGAGGGATCATTTTGATTCATTTTAAACTAAAATGTGTAAATATAGACTCTATCTCTGCCCTATTGTAGTGCTGCATTTTTTTTAACAGCATATTAAGATTTTTGGGAAAGATAGGCTGAGATAGACTTCATTTACTTATTGAACAAAACATTCTCAAGATTCGAAGTGAAAGAAAGATAAACTTTTCACAGCAAACCTTGACCAATGGTAGCACTGGTGATGATTGTGTACATGTGCACAACATTTCAGTTCCTTCCCATTAATGGCTTTGCATAATAATAAAATTATAGACGGGTGAAAAAGATTAGAAAAACCTTGTGGTGTGTTTGCTAGCCTTTTTGTTAGCTAGCCAGTATTTCCAGTTCATTGAGCGCAGAGTGAACACTAAAATTGAATGTTGTAAGTGTGATGAGTGTTTTAAAAAGAAAAGAAAAAAGTTTCGTTAGTTTAGGGTTAAATGTCGTGACACAAACTCGAGGGTAAAGTCTGCTGGTTATCTTGAGAGTCTGTCAGATTAGCTTTATTCATATAGTGAACTGGGGGCGCACTGGGTGAACTGGTGGCTTAGTGGTTAGCACGTTCGCCTCACACCTACAGGGTCCAGGGCTCGAGTCCCTCCAGGGCCATGTGTGTGCGGAGTTTGCATGTTCTCCCCATGCGTCTGGGGTTTCCTCAGAGTACTCCGGTTTCCTCCCCCAGTCCAAAGACCGGTAGGCTGATTGGCGTGTCTAAAGTGTCCGTAGTGTATGAATGGGGGTGTGTATATGTGATTGTGCCCTGCAATGGACTGGCACCCTGTCCAGGGTGTACCCCGCCTTGTGCCCCATGCCTCCTGGGATAGGCTCCAGGTTCCCCGTGACCCTAATAAAGGAGTAAGCGGTAGTAGAATTGGGATTTATTTGCCACTTAACCCCTTTTGGGAAATGGGTGGGGTTTGAGCTCCCTGCTGGGCAGACAATTCACACCTCTCCACGAAAACATTGAGACAGAGATAAATCGGAGAGGAGGACTAAAGCTTTTTTTGATAGTAAAACACCGTATACAACTTCCACAATAAAATTCTAACATTTAAACCAAAGATCGGACTTGTATAAACATTTATTACCTTACATTACCTACATAGACAAAAATCCAATTCGCTCGTGGTTTTATAAATCATGCACATTTCCATCGGTATAAAGTCCATCAGCTTTATTGATGAAAACACATGCAAAGTTCCATCTTTAATCACAAATGTAAGTGTTTTGATATGCCTCCCCTCTGGAATTTAGTTATTAGCCATAAACTGAACTGAGAAACATTCTTAAAAAAAAAGCTAATCTGTTTTGGCTATGCTGAATAACCCTCCTGGGGCAGTCTAACTTGATTGACACCCACATGGACCAGTTGTAGATACTTCTAGCTTTTCAAACATTGACCACTCAGGCTGAGAAAATCAAATGGAGACGTTTGGTGCCATTTAGAGACATTTGGTGCCATTTGGAGAGGTTTTGTACCATTTTGGAGAAGTTTTTTTTTTTACCTGTGTTTGGATAACCATCCATCCATCCATCTTCTTCCGCTTACTCCTTATCAGGGTCACGGGGAACCTGGAGCCTATCCCAGGAAGCATCAGACACAAGGCAGGGTATACCCTGGACAGGGTGCCAGTCCATCACAGGGAACAAACACATACACACTCACACACCCATTCATATACTCTAGACATGCCTACCATGCATGTCTTTGTACTGGGGGAGGAAACCAGAGTACCCGGAGGAAACGGGGTACTTTGCAGCACAGGGAGAACATGCAAACTCTGCACACGCATGGCCCCAGCAGGACTCAATCCCCGGACCCTGGAGGTGTGAGGCAAACGTGCTAACCACCAAGTGCGCCCCTGTTTGGATAACCTTACACACAATTTTAGTGGGTAGAGATAACTTCCTCATATTTTGGGTTCATGGAAGAGCACTTGGGGGATCTTTGAGACCAAGAAAAGGGTTGATATCAACATTTACTCTGAAGATATAACATTTTGTTAAAAGTAAACATTTTTTTATAATAATATTTTTTTTATGAATATATTGTCCCAGGTAGGCTAGGTAAAAGAAGAATTCTTAAAGTCTTAAGTGTCTATTTTCATATGAGCCATTAACCACTACTGTGGTGTGTGATATCACAAAACAAATCAATGCTGAACACAGGTACCCCCAAAACAGACAAAAATTCCATTTTTTGGTTACCGGCAAAAATGTGCTGATATTTCATGCTGTTGCTTGAATTCCACTACAGTTTACAGTTTTTCTGGAACACTTTTTATAAACTGTGTTTGACTTGGTTTGGATTAAAAACATAAACGAAAAGCTGCTTATGGCAACAAAATCCTGGAAGTGTGAAAAGTGCCCTCTGTACTTCGTCATGTCCTGCTAGGGCTGGGCGATAAGATGATATAATATCATTTTCATGATTAAAACCGTTCAAGTAAAATACAAGATGCTGCCAAATATTAGACATAGGAATCTTTTTTTTATTGAACTGGGTTTGATTTGAGATCGCTGCCTTCGTAAAAGCTGCCCTGCTTCATGTTTGAATTGTATTCTTTTCTTGTTTGCTTTGGAGAAGAGTGACTGATGAAGTTATAAATTTAAATGCAATGCAAATTTCTCATGGCCACATCACAGTGAGCCCTAATGTACCACATATTTGTCCTCCGGCTTTCGCTTTCACCTTACTATCACTAAGAAGCTCCAGAATTATTGGTACCTTTAGTAAAGTTGTGTAAGATGTCTTTGTTTATCGTTAGCTTGATCTCATAATGAAAATATGACAGATAAACATTTTACTGAAGTAAACCTATTCTGAGAAATGTCCAAATATGTATCAAAACTCTTTCTTTTCTGTAAATAAAACAAACGCTGAATGTCTCTGATTATGACAAAATACACGTACTAATTTAGTTTTAGTGTCTAACTAAAGTTTCATAACTATGGTTTACTTTTTTATTTATTAATTTTTAAAAACATTTTTAATGTTTTGTAATATAATGAGTGTAACATTATTTAGTATACAGCAGCACAAACAGACAACAAAAAATAAACTGGTATTATCTAATGGTGTTATGGAGACAATTTTGAAATGTTTCATTGCAGCCCTTTAGATAAACGGTTCTTCAAAGGTTCAGCGATAGTTTCAGGTTCTTAGCTTCTACACACTAACCCTATAGAACAACATCTACATTAATTAACCTGATTACAGCAAATTTACACATCTTTTGTTGTTCTGTAAAATCTGCACAGGTTGCAATTCTTTTCTTTTTCTTTAAACTCTCTCATGAGCGCCATCCAGTGGAAGGAGAAAACATGATCGGTCCATAAAGTGGAAATTCATGGATTTTAACGTTTTCTGGCATTTTCCCAGGAGGTTTATTACAATATCTGCAGAATGATCTCTAGTGTAGCCCTCATTACAATTAAGAAGTTTAGTACACTGGAACTGGCTTAACCCTGACCAGGATAAAGTGCTTACTGAATACTGAAAACGAGAGAATGAATTAATAACCTAAAAAAAATCATTAAACCTGTTATTAAAACCAAAAATTCCAAGTTGGTGTCGGATTTGATTTCTAAATAAGTTTTATATAATATGAATTAGGCCTATGTAATTTTATAACAGTTATATTACGGATTTGTGTATCTGCTTATTTAGCTTTAAGTCCGTTTATTACTCTTAGTTGTTTGCTGGACATGACAGACATGCCAATCGTGGCCAATAATAAATGCTGATTTGAACTTTCTGTTGTTCTCCATTTCACCTTTTAAGGGATTGTAGTGCAATTACGCTCTATAAACTACATATCCCATCAACACCTGCTAGCATTAGCTGATAGTGGTTTGTCTGTAACTCGTTCCCTTAGCGATGTCATCATGTCTCTTTGGAATGATATAAAAATAGATCGAAAATAAAAAAAAACGTTTAGCGGGGTTTCATTAAACAACTAGCTAGCTATCGTAGTTTGTAAACCAATAACTAACCAATTAACTAGATAGCTAGCTAACTCCGAAGTTCGCGTAGCAAGAATACCCGGATAAAAGGACGACACATGATTGGTCTAGATTATGATCACGTATGTACTTTGCGCAAAAAAAATAAAATTGCCTAGAAACACACAGACCCACACAAAAATAATTGTCAGATACAAAAAAAATATGAACGAAAAGAAAATGAAGCGACGTCGTGATACAGATTAAAGAAAGATTTTTTTGGAATTTGTTGTATATTTATTTCAATAACATTAAATAAAGACGTTAAATACATTCAAAAATATAAATTTTCATGATTACTTATTATTGCTGGACTTAATAAAAAAAACACACACGGTTTATTACGAAAGTGGTGTATAAAACGTAGCTAAAAATCTCTATATTGATAATAAATCCTTCATTTCCGGAAGCGTAATATCGACGTCAGTGATGACGTTTTTACGCCCCTCGGTACGCCATTTGCGTATTCACAATATCTCACGTAGCGCCCGTAGCTGCCTGTTGCGCTCTTTACCCAGCATGCACCGCGAGTTTGAGCCATCTTGTTGAGAGGTGGAATCTTCTTTTTTTTTCTTCAGAAATTTTGCTTCCCGAACTCTGTGAGCCCCGAATCACTTTTATTCACAGCGGTTTAACGTCTCGGTTGCGTCTTTACAAGCGAAATAGCGAGAGTCGCGACTCGGAAAATGAGGTAGTCGGAATTGCGGTGTAAAAACAAAACGTTTGGAGAAGTGTCTATTATTATTTATATATATATAATATGCTAAATGTGAGGCCAGGGGGAAGCGGGCCCCCAGCTCGCGCCTCGGATTAAAGTGGCAGCTCAAGCCCGGGAGAGGCGTTACTCAACTCGGCCTAGTGTGCACCGCGGATCCGGGACGGAGGCCGGCTCAATTCAGCGAAAATTACAAACATTCTTGTATTAAAATGGACCTGGACTTTAAACGATTTTAATGGCCATCTCTTGGTTTGATCGATCGTCAGGAGTGCAACAGGACAGCAGAAGAAGAGGAAGAGCGATGACGTATGATGATTTAGATTAACAGTTTATAGACTGATTTTGATCCAGAGACACTCCCCGCCCCCGTCGCTTCTTTAGTTTATAAAAGGAGTGCGCGATTATTATTATTATTTTTTGAAGGCTCCGCGTGTTTAAGTAGGACGCTTGTCTACACGAGTGTCTTAAACACTTCTAAGATGTCAGCCAAGAAGAAGAGCTGCTTCCAGATCACCAGCGTGACCCAGGCTCAGGTGGCCACGGTTGGCTGCGCAGATGATGCCGAGAGCCTGGACGATCCGGACGAATCCCGGACTGAGGACGCGTCGTCGGAGACCTACGAACCGGAAGTGTGCGACCGGAGGAGGAGTTCGGCATCGCACAGTGCGTTGAACAGCGTCGGAGAAGGCGAAGCGACTTCTCACAGAGCTTCTCACCAGCCTGGAGGTCCTGGTGTAGCAGGTGGTCCTGGCCAGCAAGCCACCACCAGCTGCAGCTCACGCTTCCGAGTGATTAAGCTCGACCATGGCACAGGAGAGCCTTTCCGCAGGGGCAGGTGGACATGCACAGAGTTTTACGAGCGGGAACCTGAGGCGGCGACTGGCAGGACTGCAGAGGGGATCCGACACGCCAACGAACTCGCCCCTGACCGGGATAGCGGATTAGGTGCTTCTGTAGTGGTTCAGTCAAGCCAGGCTTCGGATAGCACCGTCACCACCACCATGCTAGACCTGTCTGCATTGCATACCTCTGTGCACCCTTTCGAATCTGGTAACGACCCCAATAAAACAGCACAGCCGGCTGTCCCCCCTCAGGCTCTTCTTGCCACAGGCTTAAACCAAGGCTCTCACGTCCAGATATCAGCCGTTACTCCTCAAGCTTATCAAACTCAACCGCAGCAAAATCCTCAGTTACTCTTAGGCCTACACATGACAAGCCAAACTAGCATGATGCCCGAGTATGGACAGCAGCAGCACTTGCCTCACGCCGTCCCCATGCAAGGAGGGGAACTCGGCATCTCTATACCAGCCAACCAATCAGGAGCTTCTATTCCGAACCTAATGGAATGGGCGGGAGTGATTAGCGTGGCGGGGATGGCACCTCTCACCCCTGCGCCTTCGGTACAGATCGGACAGTATTCGGGTGGAGCCATGACGGCTGGCCAGAATTCACCCGTTCCAAGTGCAGTAGGCATCCCAGGGCCCGAGCAGAGTCGGAGGAAATCGGACGCGGCCACCTCAGCCCTCCTTGTTGGCACTGGTAAAGATGCTGGGAAGCCATTGATTACAGAAGAGTTGCACCTTATGCCTAACCCTGGGGTGAACAGCCTGTTTGGGATCCCCATCTCCATCGATGGGGACGAGGACAGGTGAGCGCTCATGTACACTCGGCCAAGGGAATATCACGTCCTTTCTTCGGAACCTTTCTTCGTTTAATAATCTAACTGTAACGGACTTCCCTTTGTTTGTTTGCACTAAATATCGTCTTTCTTTTTTACACCCTATATTTGTAAAAAAAAACAAAAAAACAAACACTCCTTTACATTTAATCTGTAGAACTTCGTATTACCTGTTTACCCTCTATCTAGGATGCATCACGTCTCTCATGTAGGGAACTTGACGTCATTTGTTTCACCTACACTTAACCTAGGAAAATTCGTACAGCTCATTTACCCTACCTTAGGAATGCCATGTCTCTTTGACACCAAATCTCTGGAACGTTAAGTTCTTTGTTTTTACGACACTACATCACTTTAGGCTTAGCTTAGAGAATGCCAGGTCACTCGTTTACACTCGATCTAGGGAACGTTATATCGGCTTTACGCTCAGCTAAGGGAACTTCATGGCCCCTTTTTAAATATCTAGGGGACTTCACGTCACTCGTTCGCACTCAATCTAGTGAATGTCACGCCTCTTTTTCTGCTTCACATCGCTCGTCTAGAGAGATTCACATCAGGTTGAATCTAGGGAACATGGCTTATTTAGAGTTGGCCTAGGGAACCTTGTTTACGTTTGAGAAACTGTAGACTCTTTCGACTGTAATGTCTGTCAGGGGGTCGTGGTCTGAAGCGATTGAAATAATCTGTGATCATCGGAAGCTCGTAGTATAGTGATTTTTATTATACACAATAATCTCAGCCTTTGCAGGGAGGAAGTTCACTCATTAGGGCCCCTAAAAGGCAAGAGGAGTGCAACCTAAAGCCAACTTGTTATAAAAATAGCCCCTCTTTCTTTTTTTTTTTTCTGACTTTCAGCTTAGAGCCCTTTTTCGTGATGAGAGAAATAAAGAAGTGTGTGTTGTCCAGCTAGCATGCTAATCAGAAGTTGGCTTTCCTGTTCTTTTATTTTAATTATACTCCTCATTTGTTTCATTAAATCTCAGGGGAAGAAAAGAAAAAGTAACCACACGCACTTGGTGAAACACTGGCGATGAAATTTTGAGGTCGTTCGCAGTGTAACACAAGACACAATTAAATTCTTTCTTTTCTTTTTTTTAAAGAGGAAGAGAAAAATTGCAAACTGTTGATCAGGATGTTGACGTTGATGGGGTTGTTTATCTTCTCACCCGTCAACGTTCATGTAGGGAAACTTTGTAGCAACTTGGCAGTGAAACGTGTGTGTGAGTGTGTGTGTGTGTGTGTGGCACCCCCAAGGGCACGATGGTTCGATGGGACTATGACAGAGAAATTTGGCGTGAGATCAAAACCGGCGAACCATATTTGTAGTTGATGTGTTTCAGGAACTCCAGAGTGCTGTTATTATTATTATTATTATTATTGTTGTTGTTATTATAAATCACACGTCGTCTCCAGGCAACTGCTGTGTACCGACATCATCCCGTTATGGGCATTATTAATTAGTGTACGAGTTAGCGTTATTTGAGCTTGTTAAAAATTCTGTTCATAAGCAGCCGTCACGATGTAAGTGATGTTTATTAACTCTGGCGTTCCTGTTATATTAAGCTTCTTTTGATTTTTTTTTTTCTTTCTAGTGGATGGCAGATAGGGAGGCTGTAGAAGCAGGTATTAATGGTTTTAGGGATTTAGGGCTCAGGCTTTAGCGGTTGTGGTTTATGCCCAGTGGTTAGGGTTTAGCAGTTGAGGTTAAGGGTTAGAGGTGAGTTTAGTGGTAAAATTTAGGGGTCTACCTGGACCAGGATGAGCGTAAGGATTGGGCTGCAGCTGTTGGTCTTTGGGGGGGTCAGGCCTGAGCAGTCTGGGTTTAAGGGTCAGGCCTGAGCAGTCAAGTTTAAGGTGTAGACTGCATCAGTTGGTGTTTTGGGGGTCAGGCTGTAACGGTTGGGATTTAGGGTTTGGATTTGAGTGGTCAGAATCTAGGTCCCTGTTAGGGTTTATCGGCTTGGTTTTGGGCTTTACAGTTCTGGTCCAGGGTTTACAGGTCTGGCTTGAGCTGTTTGGTTTTAGGGGTTGGGGTGTAACGGTGGAGTTTTTACATTTTGGACTTGAGCTTAGGGGTCTGGCTATAATGTTTGGGGTTGAGTAAAAAAATGTCTTTTCTTCTATATCATTTGAATAGTAAATGTTCGGAAGACTAAATGTTGGAAATTGTTTATGCTAAAGTTGTTTATGCTAAAGCATTATAGAAGTGAAACATAGCGCAGATATTCACACTAATATGAATATAGCTCACAGATGGGTGAGATCGCAGTAAATACTTTACAGTTAGCATCCTATTCTATTTCAACTTAATTAAGTGATGTGTGAAAAAAAACAAGATGTGTAGCTGGGTCATGAATTGCTCAGCGCTGCTACAGTGGTAGTGATGATGTAGCATGTATGTATTTTATTATATGTTAACTAAGTGTTGTGGTGCAGAACTAAAAGCAGCAAAGGATGTTTGCTGATGCGTTTTTTTTTTTTCTTTTTCTTCTTTTCTTCCTTTTCGGCTTCCTCTCGAGACGACAGCTTTTCAGTTCCTGAGTTGCACGTTCATCCCCTGCTTCAGAGGAAATGCATCGGCACGGTGCGTGAGCCGCTTTGATCTGCGTCTCTGTGCATGCTCCAAGATGCAAACCGTCAACCACATGATGCTTCTTTACACACAAACACACACACCGGATCTTGCTTTACCTGTTCTTTTCCTTAGCATTTACAAAATTAATATATTTTTTTACTTTAGTCTATTTGACCAGAGGCGTTTACATGATGATGCCTTTCGACCGGGAGTATCAGAGAAATGTCGGTATTTCTCCACGCTGAAGAAAAGTGGCCGTTATTTCCGCATCGCTTTTACGGACCAGGCATCGTTCCAACTGACGATCACGGCACAAAACGTCGTAATCAGAATATATCATCCGTTTCAGTTACGTACCTTGTTTGTGTGAGCTCATGGTTATTCGCTTCTCTCGGCGATTTGTAGGTCATCAAATGTGTGTGAGAGTGAGAGAGATTGAGAGCATTGTGTGTAAATCGTTTAACACCTCTACAGGTGACCGTGTTTCTTATCTGTCTCTGTTTTCCGTCTTCGTTTACGAATGACAGGCGGAACCCCCTGCAGCTGTCAGTGGTTATGTAAGAATTTTAATAAAATAAAAAAGTCTAGCAGTACAGAGATTAATTTAATAGTTCTAGAAATACAAAACGTTTTCGGTTGGTTAGACCGTTTTGAAAATATTACCTCGTGTCCAGTTTGGGCCACAGCAATGTTAGATATACCACCGGCGCGCCAGTAGTGTTTCCGCCACCGTCGTGATCGTCGCTACGATCCAGAACACGCTCGCCGTACGTTCCGAAATATTTGCTTATTCCGCTATCCGTAGAGCCAACCATCTCGGAGACTCTCGCCGGTCCTCGGACCCCCAGCAGAGATCTATTACGTCTAAAAATACCCCGCTTCGTAACCCCCCCTGAGAATGTACAACGTGTTCCGGGATTTCTAAGAAAAGAGTTTGGTTTACATTTGCGTGCTGAGGAACCCAGCACTTCTGCTTCCCTCTCTCCCTTGATACAGTACACTGTACACACCACGTGCTGTAGCATCAGAGAGGAACACAACACGAGGTATTGAAGGGTGTGATGATGATGATCCTAACTGAAAGAGAAGGATGAAAGCATGAATGAACAAAGTATAATATACTGTAGAGATGGTGGGAAGGAGGAGAGAATAAGAAGAAAGTTGAGAAAGGGTTGACGTACAGGCAGAGAGAAAGTCCTGAGGGGTGGGACCAACAAAGCAGAAATGGGAAAGAATGTAAAATAAGCAGATGGAATGAAGGAGAAATGGGGGTTCTGTGGTGTGCATCCGTGAGGTAGATTAAAGCTGATTGGTCATCAACTGTGACATCCCGGCAGAGACTGAAATTATATACATCTGATCTAGCAAGCAGGCTAGACTAGTAAGTCAGCCGATCCTAGCGCGACATGGTAAAGAGCGAATTGCGTATTACGATGTGGCTATTTTGCTGATTGATTTTAACATGTTTTGCTTTGACGTTTCAATAAAACGACACATCCACAGCAGGAGTCGCAGACATTCCTCTTCACTCCACCTGTCTCTCAATCCTTTCCTCCTAACTGTCTCTCTCTCTCCTCTGTGTGTGTGTGTGTGCTCTGTGGAGCAGGAACCCGTCTACAATTTTCTACAAAACCTTCCAGCCTGGCGTCAGGCTTCAGAGGTACAGTATGTGGGCGTGAGCTTTAGCTTCAGCATCTGGCGCGTGCTGCATGCCGTTGGAGATTCCAGCCAGCTGTGGCATTTCATTTAACTTAACGAGCAGCTTAAACACACGAGCGAGCAGCGGGCGGAGAAACTGTGATAAACTGTGTTTTTGTTTTTTTCCTGCTTTGGTTCACTAACAGGCTGGGATTGAACAAACATTTAAAAAAATATTTGTGTGTGTTTGAGCTTTAAACCGGATTGTTTGATCAGTGTTGGTTTAGTTCCTGTTGCGTTTCAGAATGTGAGTGCAACTGTGGGATTGGATAATTTTTTACAAACAAAAGTCTTTTGGAATTCAGAAGCGGAAAGACAGGACCGAACAGCGTCCAAAACGAAAAGGGAAACACGATTCTCCATGTTCGACTTTTGTCGTTATTCCCCAGCTATTAGCGCCACACACTAATTTATTTGTTTGTTTGTTTGTTTATTTGTAATATTTTGTGTGCGTTGTTTTCCGCCACCACAGATGAAGGCGTCCTGTATTTAGTCTCTGAGCTGCAGTGAACCTTGACTGCGGAACGGCGTGAACCTTTAGGAGATTTCACATTCGAGACGCTGTGTAAACGTCCACCATCACGAGTTTGGCTTCTGACCTGCTAGAGTATAGCATGACCTTATCAAATACGTCAGATAAAAGGAATGGCGCATAAATGAAAAGAAGAAAGGGAGTAATATTTCTACAGGAATAGCTGTGCATCAAACTGTGTAGTGTGGATCATATATAACATATATACAATCGATACACGAAAACCTTTTTTTTCCCTCAGTTATAACAATGCTATTAACTTCTTTGAAATGCTGAAGATGTCAAAGGTTCCTGTGCACGGCATAACTAGTGAAAACGTCATGTTTTACTTTGTAGCTTTGGTCCCATTTAACCAAATATAAAAAACCCACAGACCTGTCGTTACGCTCGTCTGAGAGAAGACGTCTCGTTTTGGATCCTCGCTGATGCAGTGGCGTGGTCTAGAGGAAACGGTCCCACGACCGTACGGATGCGAGTTTAAATCCCATCATGCGTCAGCTCGAGTTTACCGTCGAGTTTACCGAGATTTGATGACGCGCAGCCGTTTCGGGAAGGACGTACACGCCATTTTTTTCAGTAGCGATTATTAAAGTCTCGTTTGAAGTATTTTAATGACGTAACTTTAGTGTAAACTCTCCGTCTGCTTGTCCTTACTTCTTCCTTTTTCTGTTTCAGTGCCTCAGGAGCGAGCGTCGTTGCCATCGATAATAAAATCGAGAAAGCAATGGTAAGTACCTGTTTCAGCAATGCGGTTAAAAACGCTGGTCACACTGATTGATTTTTATAAGAACTCTCCTGGTGGGTGTGGCCTAATGTTTGAATGAGCACACTTCATTGACAGGTCGACAAAACTCTGCATGGTGTAAAGGTGTTTCACACGGTGTCCTGTGTGTCAAGTGTGTACCTGCTGAAAACTTCGCTTCAATCACACACACACACACACACACACACACACACACGTACGTCCCCAACATGCAGCTCCGGCCTCAGGCTTCACCTCTGGCTCGTCCAGATGAAAGTGTTCTGTTGAGTTCTGGACTCTGATCGGTCAGAAGAAATCTTCCATAACAGGGTTCTGCTTACGCGCTCATTATGTTTCATATGTCATGGTTTCTATAGCAACAGCTCGTAACCCAGGGACTCGTGCAGGCATGAACGGATTAACAAGCATGTTGTTTTTGGTAACGCTGACTCTGAAGCATGTGTCTCTCGTGCAGGATCTGGTGAAGAGCCACCTCATGTACGCCGTGCGCGAGGAGGTGGAGGTGTTGAAGGAGCATATTAAGGAGTTATGCGAGAGGAACTCGGTGCTGGAGCGTGAGAATGCCGTGCTCAAATCTCTGGCCAACAGCGAGCAGCTCTCTCAGCTCTCAGCTCACGCGGCCACCACGCCATCGCCGACAGCAACGCCAGCCTCGAACCCGCCGCCACAGCAGCAGCAACAACAGCAGCAGCCCAGCGTCTCCTCAGCTTAACCATCACACGCACATGCCCACGAGCACGTCCTTGCTCAACACCAGCTTTAACCAGCAGCGCTTCAGTATACATGTGTTTTCTGCGTGAGCGCGTGTGTGTAAGTGTGTACGAGTACGTATGAGTGTGTGTGGGGACCAGAAACGATACAGAAGTGTTTCTTTTCTTTCTTTCCTTTTTTTTTTTTAAGAAGAAGAAGAAGAAAAAGCCATGAGAAGGGTTTATTTTTTAAAGCCGCTTTCGAGCAAGAGTCTATTTTTCGGAGCTGATCATACTTCACGAAAGGAAAGAAAAAAAGTATATATTGTTGTTTATTATTATTATTCGTCTTTTTTTTTTTGTTTGCTTGTGTCAAATCACCAGTCAGTTATTTATTCGAGGGCTGCTACGTTCACACGTCCCGACCGTAACTAAACGTTATTCTCTCACTTTACCCATTAAAGAACCGAAGTGAAACTGGCAAAAACGCGCAGAGACACACACACACAAAGGTAAACACGTTTATAATCACACACACACACACACACACACGGCAGAGAAAAGCAGCGGGTTAAAACACTAACGACCGTTTGTTTTTACCTCTCAACTGCGAATGTGAAGGGGTCACATGAGTGAATGTACATGTATTCCTATTGTTTTTTTTTTTTTTTTTTTGTAAAGTGTGTACAGAGATTGTCCTCGACGAAGACGTGAAGAACGATCTTCAGTTCTGGGGGACAAACAAAGAAAACAAATATATATTTACGAATGAATTTTACTGCGCTCTCATGCTCTCTCTTCGCACCATGACTCTTATATTTTTGCTCGGTTGACGCTTCACATCCGAGTGCTCGAAACGAGGCGCGTCCGATGCGTACGTCCGATCCGCCGTGCTTTTTAACATGATGCTCCGGCTGCGTCTCGTCTCATCAAATCATGAAACGCGACCCCGGGGTTTACGCTGTACGACACTGACGTGATTATTATTGTTATTTTGCCTAGTGGATAAAAACATTTAGTATGAAATTGGTTCGATAAACGTGTTTAAGTTTGGATATTAAGAGTACCGATCAGAGAAACGAAATTAAATGGAGGAGGAAAAGAAAACACATTAAACATGGATATGACGAAGTCCGACGACTTTCGGTGTTTAAAAGCGTTTCTAAAAAATGTCATTTCCAGCCTTCAGTGGCGTAGTCAGAAAGTAATTCTACAGCTGAGGATGAGGAAACGTACGAAATAAGTCGAACTGTGTTCCGTCAATGTTTAAATGCAGGATAAATAAATTAAACCCACTGAAAAGCGCCTCGATATCCCTAAGTGTACACTGTAGCTAGCGGTTGCTAGTAAACTACTCCTGATAGGTTCGTCCTGTTTCTTTGTTCGACGTGTCAGAGATTGACGTCAGAGGTGCTTTAAGTATGACGACTTTGTTTTAACATCTGTACGGAAAATAAAAATGACGAAGATCAGAGCGAAGAAAAACTTTATTGCAGCGTAGCACTGACAGACAACGAAGCGGGTCGGCTTCATCGGAGTTGAAGTAAACGTTGAATGATATCGGCTCGGATGTTTCAGCGTTTAATCAAGCCAGTTATGTCTCTACATGTAAGCGAAGTATAACGATTGAAGCGATCGCGTTCCGTTCTCACATAGTAGATGCGAGCTGTCGTTCTGAACGATAATTACGGTCACTTACCGCTTTGTTATAGGTGCCAATATTATTATCAGTGTGATGCAATCAAATAATGTAAAGTTCTGCACAATTTCAGTCCCAACTGTCACCCCATCCAACTAGCAACCCAAAGGCAGTCAAAACAAAGCGGTCACACGATTGGACAGAAAGCGAGGCCTCGGTTGTCATTGATCATGTGATTCTCTTAAACGTTACAATGGGCTTTTGTCCTGCGTACTGAAGACACGCCTCCGTATAAAAAAAAAAAAAAAAAAGTAACGTCACTAACAAATGGTAACAGGTGTAACTTGACGTTGAAGGAAAATGTCCAAACGAAACACATGTAAACGCTGCAAAAAGAAAATCACTTCAGAACAACAGGAACAATCCGGAAAGTGGCGTCCACCTGCAAGGTTGTTAGCGAACGTAAAATGAGTGTGCGTTTAGTTTATTTAGGAACAAGTGTCGGTCAAAAGAAATAATCGATCACATCACAACAAGTAGAGAGTGGATGAAGCAGAAGATTCAACTGAAAATAAGGATAAACAGAAATGATTTAGATTTTAAAATGTCTACCATGGAGGATGTTTATTTAAAAAAAGCACCGTCACCCTTAAAACAGACTTGTGTATTATAACGACTTAATGGCGTCTACGCTAGGTACCTTTTACGCTTTTAAATTGGGGGGGGGGGGTGAAACAAACAAACACACGAGGATTTTACTCTTGGTTTAGTTCCTCTTGCTGAATTTTGCATTTATAGTTAAATCCAACTAAAATTTAATTTAAAACAAGCTTTAGGTGTTGGTTGTGAGCATAATCGACCGCTCATCACCAAACGGAAGATTTAGGGTTGTGACTTTTAGACTCTCGGCGGTAGTAGTGCCAAACTCTAAAAAGAGTACTCTGCAAAATGGCGAAACTAGTGCCAAAGGTAGTACGAACTTTCGTTTTTCAGTTGCCGCTGCCACCAAGCAGTCCCTGACCTGTTCTATTCCCCAACCCAATCCTACCCTCCATCATGGATACTTTCACCACCTCTACATAGTACGATGGAAGCAGCTGAAGGTGGTGAGTTTTACAATAGGCGTAACTAATTATTAAGAAATCTCGCTCAGTATTGTCAACTCATAATCGGGTTGCTCATGGTGATCAAATGTTGGTTAAAAAACCTTAAAGTTCTAGAGGAGGTATAACTCTGTGTCATCAGGTTTCAAAACAAATAAAAAAACTTCCTCCTCTCCTTTTCTGTGAATTTCCACTGCGTAGTGTTGCACAAACGAATCAAATAACGTCCACACTTCAGTTCTGATTTGATCCGTGTGGCCGTATCCTGTGAGTGCTGATCAGACGGTCGTATGGTGTAATCCCAATAATTATGTCTCCCGAACGTCAAGCATAAGTCCCAACACCTCGGCTGTGTCCTATTTAAAATCGACCAGCGCAAAGTGAGTAAAATGTTTATAAATAGGCTACAAGACGATTATCTGACATTGGCTGTGTTCCGTTTAAATGTCCTTAACTAAAAGTACGAATCCAAAACATCTGCTGAGCCAGGATTCACATCAGGGCTGTGTTTCATTCAGATGTCCCTAAATATTGTGAGGCACAATCCTGAACTTTTGGTTGTGTTTCGTTGAAATAACAATAGTCATAGTAGTAAGGTCAAGTGTACGTCCAACAAATTAGAGTCCGATTCGGTCACGGTTATTGCCCTGAAAAATAAGACACAGCCGACATCTGACTTGTGCTCATGTCTGAGCCTTTTAAACAAACTGCATTGGCTGCGTCTCATTTAGACCTTTCACGCAGAACTCTTACCCAGCCAAGGTGACACTCGTTACACTTCTAATTAAGGTTCTTCAAATGAGACACAGCCGACTCGTGTTTCATTAAAATTTTTTTTTTTTTTTTATGGTTTCAGGTTGGGGGGTTTACAAAAAATAAATAAATAAAAGCTGTGAAAAATCATTTCAACCGACATTGTAACCAAAGATGCAAAGCAGTGTAGTTTTTTTTTTTTCTTTCTTTTATGCACATTTCGTTATTGTTCATAATTGTTGTTGCTTTTTAGCATGTTCTTGCATGTTCTAGTATTTTCTCTTTTTTTATGTCGAACCACTTCCATACCTCATGTTTGTATTCTGGTTGTGAGATAGCAGGCTGTGAACAATGTCATGATTTAGGGGGGGGAGGGGAAGGGGGGGGGCGCTAGTGTTCTTTCTGCGCACTAGCCAGTGGGGAAAAAAATATGAAGTGAGCCATGTTTTTGTTCCTTTAAATGGTGTTGGAGTTTCATATGCCAATAGTTTTGTTACATTGCAAAAACAAATTTAATGTATTTAAATAAATGCAATATTCAAAATCCTGCCACTGCAGGGGTTTTTTTCTTATCCCCAGAGAGTCAATCAAATGAGATCTTTTATTGCATTTCCTCATATCATATTTATTATCTCATTGCATTACCTCGTTTTTTTACACCAACTCATTGTTACCTCATTTATAATAGTACATTACCTAATTTCTTGCAATACCTCATTAAATTCTCAAATTGTTTTTGTTTAACATTTTGTGAAGATGTCCACGTTGAAGGAAACTACGTTGAAGGGTTCTGTTTCAGAAAGGACTGATTCTTGAATCCTAAATTGAATTTGCCAATCCCGACTAAAAAGATTTAGGATCATCATAAGTTTTTATGGCGAACACTGAAAGCCTTCATCAGCTGATCTGTAAAAATGTTATCAATAGGAGCAAAAACGAAAGCATTGTTTTTTTTAATTAAACGCAATATTTCTTTTCAGCTGATGATTTTAGTAATATTAGCGGGTATCTTGACTTTATTTTTATTCAGTTAGCTGGATTTTTGCAGTATCGAATCCAATAATGTGACAAAAGTCAAAGAACTGATAAATTCACTAACATTATCAACCTGATACATTAACACCACTACCAATATTTATCACAAGGTGTTTATTTTTTTAAATATTATTTTTTAAAATGTTTGACACCCAACTGTTCAACAACAACAAAAAAACAACAACTCAATATGCACCAACCAAACTCCTGGCAGGTCATAAAACATTTAAATAAATAAAAAAAAAGTTACTTAAAAAAGACACTAATAAGAAAAAACAGAGGAACTCCGGCTTTGAGGGAAAAAAAAAAGGAACTGTCGCTGAAAACGGCGAACGCAAATTATGGAAAGAATTCCCGTCAAATCCATATTCCGACCTTGGGGGAAAAAACCCCAAAACAATAGTCACTTCAGAGCAAGAAACTCTGTTCAAACAGCGTCGGAACAACCGTCCGTGCCGCAAAAGGTGCCACGGTAGTCATGTGACCTCTGCGAACTTTTGTGATTGGCTCTCCAAGCCGTGTGCTAGCCTACGGTGACTAAGCGGCCGCCGCTGATGTTCTGCTGCGCCGCCGCCGCCACGCGCTTCATTTTCAGGATGCGGAAGCGCTCGTTAAGAGTCATGGCCGTCTGCTATAAAGAAACAAAAGTGAAATCAGGTTACGACCTCGACTGATGGAAGTTCGTGCATGTAAAGTGTGGTGGTACCTGTTTTCCCACACTGTTGATGTCGAACTGCAGAGGCACCCCTTTGGGTTTTTTCCTCTCAGGCTCTGGTGCCGTGTTCTGAGGGGGTGGAATCACAGTGGGTGGGTGGAGCGACCAGGAGTGGGCGGGTCTAGTAGGGATAACAAAAACAACAGCCACTGAGCACCCTTACTTCTGATAGGCTGGTTTAAATGTTTTTTTTTTCTAAAAAGGATATGGCCCTGCCCCCTTGTCTGATGGACAGCTAAGATCCTCATAAAAGTTTGAGCAGATGTTGATAAAGAGGTGTGAACATACTCGGGCTGAGTTCTGGCTCCGGGGTTATCTATGGACACGGTGAGAATGCCACTGTTGTTCTGAGGACTGCGCCACCTGGTGGTCACATACACGTGCAACACCATTGAGATGAGATTAAACACTGATCTATACAGAAATTTAGATATTGGTACACACGCAGGTAATTACGTTAATACGTGAAATAAAATTGAGGGAAAACATTTATTATGGTTGAGAAGTTAACCATAATAAATGTATAATAAAACAAAAGTACTCCAGTGAAACGAGTGTATAAGGCTTACGGTCGGGTTCTCAGTGTTCTCTGAGCTGCTTGGTATGGCGCCGTCTTCTGCACGTGAGCACGAACCTGGTACACACACACAAAATGTAATTCTCTTATGCCTGGCTGCTGTGGCTTTTCTTACTGGGACGTAGCGCTTGTTTCTATTCGCTGAGATCAGCGTTAAGTGACTGCAATTTAAAAACCGTTTTTCACCAAGCGATGGAGCTGCATATTGAAATACGGGTTACAGATTGAATTTTTACTTTCCTGTTTGAATCGAGGCCTCGGACCCAGCGTGAAATTAACACACAAGACCACCTGAAAGATTGACACGTGTTAGGGAGGCTCAGAGAGCAGGACGACTAGAACGAATTATCTAGGCACCTTCAGGCCTCTTCTGGAGAGGAACATAGCCTGACGAGCCTCCCTCTGTGGCTCGTTCACCGGAGGAGTGTTCCTGCGAGGAGACAGCGGAAAACAAAATGTAACACAACTGAAGAAAAAACAGACAGCATTAAAAACTAAAACGCTGCCGTGTTTATTTAATTTAACTCAAATCCTGTGCTAGAATTTATCCATGCTTCTATCTGGCATTCACAGGATTTCATTTTGGTTCAGAAAATGAAGGCTCACCATTTCCTGCGCAGCCTGAAGGGTCCATTAGAGACACGCCCCGGAGCTTTCTGGGTGTCCGCCGGCGTGTACGGCCGCCTCTGCTTCTGCACATGTGTGAGCGCGTGTCTGTGTGGCGAATCAAATGGCCTAGTTCTCTGCAACAAGAAAACAGCAGCAGAGAAACAAACAAAACATTCATTCACAGAAATGTTGCTTTTCCCACCACAACTAAAAATCAGGCACAACCAAGTGCTGGAACTATCACGTGAGTATTTGAGAAGGGTCCTCCGTCATCGCACAAGAGCGGCCTCTAGAGGCGTAACAAAAATTTATTGCAGACTAATTTTGTTGTGTTATTTGAAGTCATTTTGGACATGTCTCCATCCATTCATCCTCTACCGCTTATCAGGGTCACGGGGAATCTGGAGCCTATCCCAGGAGGCATCGGGCACAAGGTGGTGTACACCCTGGACAGGGTGCCAGTCCATCGCAGGGCTCAATCACACACACACACCCCCATTCATACACTACGGACACTTTAGACATGCCAATCAGCCTACCATGCACGTTTTTTTTTTTTAACTTGGGGAGGAAACCGGAGTACCTGGAGGAAATCCCCAACGCATGGGGAAAACATGCAAGCTCCGCACACACATTGCCCCGGTGGGACTCGACATTGAACCCTGGACCCTGTATATTATTTTTATTTGTTATTCGGTGCATTACTTTTTGGTTCAGTTTGGGTGTACACCTTATTTACTTTAATATTTATTAATAGTTCATATATATATATATATATATATATATATATACACACACATATATATATATATACACACACATATATATATATATATATTTATTTATTTCATTTATAAAAAGTACAGTATGTTTTCACGGTACATTCGGTGCTATTTATTTTTGTAATAAAGTTCAGTGATATTTTACGAAATTTGAGTGTTACTTTTACATTCAGCATCAATTTTAAAGGCTAATGGTTCGTTAAATCGGTTATCGGCAGGTAGTTCTCGCTATCTGTAAAATCCACTATCGCTCGAGCTCTACTGTTTATTTATATGATAGTGTGTAACTTTAAACAAAAGTAGAAAACAGTACCTTTTAAAAAAACAAACAAAAAAAACACCAGGGTCTTATTCTTGATTTAAAAAAAAAAAAAAAAAAAAAAAAATCAGTGCCCGGCATTCTCACGTTCGGTACCTGAAAGAGTACAGACTGTGGTACCTGAAAGAGAGCAGTGCGTTTCACTGGAGCTCGGTTAATGCAGTGTTTGTTCATGTTGGCTCGGTTCAGCACGGGTCGGTTTAGCGGACTAAAGCCTTTAATCAGGGCCGCTTTCCTCGCTGCAAGGCCAGTGATCACGCCCTGTCCACGCCGCCGGAACAGCTTATTCACCCCGCCTCCTGAAAACAAGAACAACAAAAACCCACAAGTTAGGACGAGAAGTCCTCGTACTGTTTATATAACAACGTGAAGGCACGGTGAGGATGGAACCATCTGGAATATCAACATCCAGAGGTAAATTTCTGATTAAGAGTGTGTTTTAGTGTGAAGGTAGGATGTAGATGATGTAAACAATGTAATGACCTCGGTGCAGCTGCGCTCCTGCTCGTCTCCCCGGTGCTAATCGTCCTCTCACACCTAGCCTCTGCTTCCTCAGCGTCGCGTTCTGGCCCTGGATCTGCTTCTTATTTAACCGGATAATATCATCTGTATGAGGAGGGGAGAGGAGAAATCAATCATAGAAATAATTCCACAAAACATCACATTTACACAATTTCCCCAAACGTAACTTATCATCCGAGCCATGCAAAGTGTCTGGAGTTCGTTTCTTCACACGTTAATCATCTAATAAGCCTAATAATATAATCTCCTCCACAATACCAACATCCTCCTTAAGTATTTCCTTTAAATAAACTGTATTTTTTGATTGGCACGCAAATTAGTCATGATTTAATTCATCAGTTTGGCTCGTTAATATTCATATTTTAATTATGAATCTACAAAGTAGATAGATAGATAGATAGATAGATAGATAGATAGATAGATAGATAGATAGATAGATAGATATTTAATTGGGTAAATAGATTTTGAACAAATTCTGGAGGTGAGCAATGTTCCAATGCTTTTTATCCTTAAACAGATGCTGAATGTCAATAAACAAACCACTCATGACAAAGTTATAAACTGACATATTAATTGAAGATAAAACGCATTAATCTAGCCAAGCAGGCTCACTGAAAAGCGCACTCGAGGTTAACTCCCAAATTACTGCCTACCCCTTACTTAAGTGCACTATTTGTGGTATAAAAGAGCCGTTTCACGCAGCCTTCCAAGTGCCCTAGATGAAAAAACGCGTCGCCGTTTGAAACACGTCCCACCTCAAATAACACGGTTTAGCTAACTAACAAAGCTGTTCCTTACCGAGAGACATGTCAACTTTATCGGGTCCTTCTGCATTACCGCTTGATTTGAAACCTGACGTATTCATCGTTGAGGTCAATTTCGGTTGTGTGTGTGTATGTGTGGAGAGAAAAAATTATGAATAAAAAAAAGGTCACGAGAGCTTCGACCAACTTAGCTATAAGGCTAAACGCGCTATGCTAGCTTTCGCCTCTGTGCCAGTTAATTATACTGCGCATGCGTGAACTCGCTGGCGTTTTATGTAAAACAAAAATTATTTATTATTGAAAACAAGAACAATTAACACAACTTTTGTATGACACCAAAAACAATTAGATTTTTCTACAACTAAGAACAATGGTAAATCATATCGACGCTTAATGGACGTTTAGTATTATTTGCGGGAAATGTAGTTTTTATTTATTATCTTACTTTCGAACTACAATACACAAACCGAAGAGGAAAACGAAATATATTACAACTTATAAATTCATGTTGTAATTCGGAAAATCAATCAACAACCTATACATTACTACAACCTTTGCTAAAAGGAATAATTTCATAAATAAATAAATAATTCTTTTTCACGCCAACTTTCTCGTTCAACGTGGTTGCCAGGGGAACAGCGCCCCACCCACTGAAAGGCGTTGACAAATGACGTGCCTCTGTTATAAAACATTATTTTTGCGCGCATATGCGGGCGATTTCTGGCAGAATTATTCGCTGTAGTTTAGAAGTTAGAAGATTTTCCGTCATCATGTCCGAGAATAAAAGAAACCTGAAGCGCAAAGGAGAGCCAATGAAAGGCCTGGATAAGCTCGCAGCAGCCCGTAGAGCGGAGAGAGGAGCGGGGTGGCTGCAGGAGAAAGTGGCGGAGATGAGGAGAAACTCAGCTGAGTGTAAATTCAACGCGAAGCGTCTCCGGTTCCTGTCTGACGCCAAGAACGTGAGACAGGGCTGTGGGGCGGTGCTTTACTGGATGGCCCGGGATCAGAGAGTGCAGGGTAATTGTTTAAAATAATAATAAGAGTAATAAGATATAATATGAGTCGGGAATAGAATTAAAACATAAAGATTGATAAATAGAAACAAAAGGAAGAAATGAATTAGAACGGAAGAAGTGCTTGAAAAGTTATATTTGTGGTCACCACAAGATGGCGCTACTGGGTTACTTTACTTAAAGCGCCAAGATTAAAATCCATAATTATTAAAATAACGGGATCAAATATAAACAATGATAAATAAAAGTTACTTTAAAAGGTTAATGTTATAAAATGTATTTCAGTGAAGCAGGCTGATGGAAAGGAAAGAAGAAGAGATAAAGAAGTTTACTATTGGTTTATAACTTGGTTTTGAATAACGTGTTACAAGAAATAATAATAATAATTATTATTTGTATTAATGTTATTATTGTTATTAAAAGTAATAATAATAATAATAATAATAATAATAATAATAATAATAATAATA
>JAFFST010009338.1:57371-83436 GCA_022414735.1 Noturus placidus
CCCCCAAAAAAAAAAAACAGTTTACTTGGTTTCCCCCCAGAAACCGTGTTTACTCTTCAGCAAACAAACAGTCCTTCCTCCATAATTCTTCCTCAGAAAAAAATATTTAAGTGTAAATAAATAACTCCTATCTTTGAATGGTGTAATGAATAAAAACACCATGTGTGGTGCTGTGATACTGTAGGAAAATAATCAGTAACAGGTTGACATGATGAAACCTCAAGTTCTTGTGACCGTTACAAAAGAACTAACACTGGAGACTCCTTCCATTACAGTTACGCAGCGCTGCAGTGCTGAGGTACCATTTGGGTCCAGGTCCTAAAGAGTCGAGAGAGTGTAGGGTCGCAGCCTGTAACTCCCTCTGGTGGCAAATTCACGCTTTCCTCTGTCGTCATGAGATATTTTCACTAACAACATAATACTTTATACTGAATTTTATGTTTTGGCTGTAAACACGCTCAAAATTAACTAAAAATAAAATGCATAAATGCGACTCTGTTAAGTAATGAATAGTTTTGTCCCCTTAAACTCCACAACATTTCTTTCTTTTTCACACAAAGGACAATGGAAAAGAGACGGCACCTCAAGCAGCTTGACTTGAGGACTGATCTTTTATATGAAATTATGTAGAACGTTTCAGAAAATGGAGGGAAATATTGTATCTGGCAACCTCGGAGGGTTGTATGTGGTCTGCATACAATGAATGCTGTATCCAGAAAATCAAGTTTAGCCACAAGATCCCAAATCTGGTCCTGGAGAACTCTGCCTGTGTGTGTGTGTGTGTGTGTGTTAGAGTAGGATAAACTCTGGGGGCTTCTCTAGGACACAGTGCATTAAGCAGGTGCATAACACGACTCTGAATACAAGCAACTTTCCCTGACAAGGCTTCTTTTTTCCTTTTTTTTTACAGTATGTTTTCGGTTTTATGTTGGCTAATTCCGATGTAGGATAAGTATTCACACCTGAATAAAATCAAGCCAAAATGTTTCTCAGTGTGAAAGCAAGTATTGCTTTTCTCTTTTCACAGTCCTTGTCAGAAGGTCAAAGTTCAAAATTCTGAAAGATAAACTTACAAAAGTAAGCATGTCCCAGGGGAATATCTTATCAATATGGGGCAACCTTGTGTGTGTGTGTGTGTGTGTGTGTGTGTGTGTGTGTGGAGCAACAGTTCTGCTTTGTAGAGGATACACACTTCCTGCAGAAGGCGACTCAGTGCTTTATCAGAGCTGCTCTGTTTTGCAGTTGTGTTTTGACAGATCTATAACAGGGAAGGGTTCAGGGTTGCCATATTGAGTAATTTCTCACGTTGAAAAAAAAAGTTAATAAATAAAGCACAGCTAATCTTACTTACCATTGGAATGGAAGCAGTGGCTGAGCACACCACGCATACTTAATATCACAAATTGTCCAAATTGTTCAAACCACGATGTTTTGCGTGCTTTGAAGATGATGTGTTGTGTACACAGGGTGTATAGAGAGTCTGAGATAATGATGATGATGATGATGATGGTGATTGTATTTATGTTGTTGTTGTTTTTAAATTCTAAGTTTAAATGGTAAATAAATGAGTGAATGGAGTCCCCAGTCCCTTGACTTGAACCACATAGAAAACCCGTGGGGTGATCTGAAGAGGAGAGTCCACCAACGAAGACCATGAAATGTGAAGGATCTGGAGAGATTCTGTATGGAGGAACGGTGTCAGATCCCTCGCCATGTATTCTCCAACCTCATCAGATGTTATAGGAGAAGACGCGGAGCTGTTATTTTGGCTGTAAGGGAGCTAGAACAAAGTATTGACTAAAAGGGTGCCAATAATTGTTGCACATCTATATACAACAAAGATATTTTTGGAGTATTTTTTGTGATATCTTTTTACTAACTAACTCACAGCCTTTTTTGATCATATATACCACCAAGGATGCCAATATTACTGGACGGCCCTGAGGACCGTTTCTAGCACAGAGGTTGTATTATTTATCTGGCAACCCTGTCACATAAACAATACTGCTCAGGGTTGCCATATTGTGCTGTCTTCCCTCTGTAGGTTCAACACTTAGGAACTAATGTTACTTGGACAGGTCTAATCCACATGTAGACACAATATTTGAATCCGAGTTAGCTAACCTAGTTGGACATTTTGCTGAACAGCCAAGCTAGAAGACCTGCTCTGTTCGAGGCAAAGTTTCAAACGTGTCATTGTCTGCATTCGTCTGCGAAAAATCAACAACAAACAAACAAACACAGAAAACATCAGCATGAAAGTGAGTGAAAGCGAGTGACGTCAAACTGACATGGCCGCTCACGCCGTGACGTAACGTTCCGGTTCTCTACTTTTAAACGAGTGTATAGCAACTGGCTTTGTATTCGTTCATAAACCTATACAGACACAGACCAAACTAATCCTCAACACTGGAGTCATCACTAACGTTAGGAAGCTTTGCTTGTTTCTAACGCTACTTACTCCCTGTTATTGTCAGCTAGCTAGTTTGTCGCTAAGCTGACTCGCTGTCAGCTGCCATTTCATTTTGAAGTGTGTGGAGTTTGCATGTTCTCCCCGTGTGTTGGGGGTTTCCTCCGGGTACTCCGGTTTCCTCCCCCAGTCCAAACACATGCATGTTAGGCTGATTGGCGTGTCTAAAGTGTCAGTAGTGTATGAATGTGTGTGTGAGTGTGTATGTGATTGTGCCCTGTGATGGACTGGCACCCTGTCCAGGGTGTACCCCGCCTTGTGCCCGAGGCCTCCTGGGATAGGCTCCAGGTTCCCCGTGACCCTGAAAAGGAGTAAGCAGTAGAAGATGGATGGATGGATGGATGGATGTTGTTGTTATTAGAACAAAACCAGTAACCAGTAAAAGTGTGATTAAAGTAGCTGTTTGCAAGCTTTATGTGGTCTGACCTAGCAACACTAGAAGAGGTTTGTTGAGCCGTCCATGTTTTTCCCACTTCACAGCATTAGTTCCTGTAGCAGCTATAAATAGTTGTTCCTCACCAACCACACTCCCTCTCTAAAAAAAAAAAAGAAAGATTTAAAAATAGTAATAAATTCAGCTTGTTGTATTACCAATAAACAACAATAATAACAAAAACAAAAATAATGTTTTTTGTGTTAAAAAAAATAAGGATACTACTTATTGTTGTTGTCTGCTTCCCCCGCTTATGTTTGTTATTCCAATGTGGGCGTGGCTGTAAATGGGAATCGGAAGTTGAATCCCATCCATCTGGCAACCCGATAGACCAGCGTTAAAGGAACTGGCTCCATTTTAATCACGCTTCCGTGAGTGCAGCTCCTCACACCTCTGTTTGTCAGAACTTTGTGCACACATACTTTACTGAACTTTACACACACACACACACACACACACACACACACACACACACAGAGTGAGAGAGAGAAAGAGAGAAAATGGGAAGCACGGCGGCGGACGTGAAGGAGCGCGACTCCTCCAAGAAGAACGCGAAGAAGAAGCGCGCGCTGCGGCTCCACATGCCCGTGAGTTGAGCTCGGGGTTCGGGAAGTTTCGGGGAAGGTGTTCTGGTTGAGTTTTACTCCGTTCCACCCCCACTGTCTCCTGCACACATTATGGTTTTTTTGTTGTTGTTGTTTGTTTTCTTTTTTTTGTGACCTCAAGAGCACTGTAACGCGTATTTCACAGGAGCACGCATTCTAATTAAGCGCGACTAATTAAGGACGCAGGGTAATAACTGGTTCATAACACCCTTATGAGCAGGGCAGGAAACATGGCACCCTGAAACAAAGTGCACATTCTCTGTGTTTATTCACCAGCCTTTTATTAAAGGGTTAATCCAGGGCTTGGTATGTGCAGCTACTTCACTGTCATGTACTCACCACACTGCTACACAAACACTACCATGATTATTACTACTACTGCTATTATTATTATTATTATTATTATTATTATTCCTATTATTATTATTATTATTATTCCTCTTATTATTATTATTATTATTATTATTCCTCTTATTATTATTATTATTATTCCTCTTATTATTATTATTCCTATTATTATTATTATTATTATTATTATTATTATTCCTATTATTATTATTATTATTATTGTTATTTTGAATGTAAATGTAAAAAGGAGGTCTAAATAAAAATCCGATCTTCAAGCTACAGTAATAAATAAGGAGTTACTAAGGGTTTAAGGAACAAAACATTTAGGGGTGTGCTGTTAAAGGAAAAATAATCACCAGCATGTCCTCAAGGAGTGCTTTAAACCACAGCAGTGATCATTTTGAATTTATTAAAGAGCGATACGTCATAATTTTAAATCTGTATTATGGTTAGATTGAGTTCACACATCAAGATCTCACTTACGTTAAAGCAGCTGTAAGCAGTCATGATGTGAAGATTTAAATTTTCTTTATGTATTATTTTTTTTTGCTAAGCTTTTGAGCGTTCAGATTCGTGAAGCTCGAACGAAGGCTGTTCACTCTTAACGAAACTTGTGATTTATAACGATACAAGGCCGTCACAAGGCGAGCGCCGTTCTAACGGACTGTTTGCACGTGAGAAGGGAAGCAGTGTGGCAGGAGTGAGGGATGATGATGGATAGGATGCTTGAAGGAGGAGAAAGTCATCATTGGGCCAGTTCCTTCGTTCTGGGCGTCTACAGTTTACAGCTTTATATACGATGTATTAGTTGACCTTAGTTGATGTATACGCAGTTGACCTTGTCTGTATTAGGAGTTCAACACTGAAGTAGGCATGGCTTAAACCTGCAAGAGTTACCTGCATAATTAGTCTAGAGATGAGCATTGGACTGTGTTTTATTTTTTGTTTGTACCTATTCACGGTATTTTATTACGACTTTAGTTTGTTCTAGTAGTTTTCACACAACATAAACAAACTAGTAGGCTATTTTAAAGCGGCACGACTCTGACCAGGCAGTCACTAAGGATGAGAAATGAGCACTGTACATTAAGGACTAATTAAGGACGCTTAATCTGGGGCGGCTGTGGCTCAGTCGGTAGAGCGGGTTGTCCACCAATCCACCAACCGTGGGGTTGGCGGTTCGAATCCCGGCCCGGGTGATCCCATGCCGAAGTGTCCTTGGGCAAGACACTGAACCCTAAGTTGCCCCCAATGGCAAGCTAGCACCTTGCATGGCAGCTCTGCTCCCATTGGTGTGTGAATGTGGTCTCATTAGTAAGTCACTTGTAAATGTAAAAATGATATTTCTGTAAAGCTGCTTTGAGACAATGTACCATTGTAAAAAGCGCTATACAAATTGATAAATTATAAATTATTAAATTATAATTACATGTACCGTGCATTGATGTACAGCATGTTCAAGGTTTTTTTTCTCCGGCAATGAAAGTAAAAACCTCCCACTTGTTGCGTTCCATTATCCATATCTGTATTTGTACAGCTCTCAGTAAAAAGTCATAAAATAGCTGGCACGTTTTTCGCCTGTTCATTTTGAACCTGCAAGTTAATATTTTAAGAAGAAATAATCTCACGTCCGGGGAGAAAAAATGATTTCATGGAACACACGTCGAATTAAATTATTTCGGCGTTACATGCTCTCATGTTTATATAAAAAAAAACCCACAACAACAGAATTATAATGTTTATTGTCACAGTGTTCGTCCTCTAAAGCAGGACTCTGTGTTATTAGATGGTTGTAAACACGATATCTTATAGGGCCTGCGCACCAGATGAAAAGATTCATGACGTAAGATTAATCCGGACCTCAGTAATATCATGATAAACCCATTAGGCCGTACGTTACACATTAACCCTTTATGTGCTTCAGGGCGTTCAGACAGTCCTGGTATTTTTTTTTCCTTTTCAGGCATCTGACAAATCAGCGGTTTAGTTAAATAGAGGAAGCTGGTGAATATGGAATTTACAGCTGTATGTAAAAGTGGAAGTGGATCATATTTCAGTCCTCATAAATATCGAATTAGGCTTTCAGCATGCAGTTTAAATAACAGCACTTTCACTCCCACCATTTTCAGAAGCTAGCCAGACATGTTAATGCATTTTAGATAATGAATTAATAAGTCTTCATAAAATAAAAATAAAAAACTAGTATAATGTTTTATCACAGTTTATGATACTGTCAGGATAAAGTGTTTATTTGTAGTTGGAGCTATTACCAAAACTTTATATCACTCTACAGTTTATATATTAACTATTTATATTTTTTTTATTATAATAGACAGTACATAGATAAACATCAAGTCAAGCATTTAAAACCAGTTCTTTCATTTTTTTAAACAAATAACAAACGAAGCTGAAGGGGGCGTCGGTTTTGTCATTTAAATCTTCATCTATTATAGGTTTTTAAATGTGAAATTAAATAATTTAATAACTAAAGTAGCATTAAGTCATCATTTAAATGCCATTGTTTTTAGACTTTTTTCCAGTTTAACACATTAGGCAGCGCTGTCAATCAGGCGTAGCTATTAGAAT
The DNA here is from genome assembly GCA_022414735.1 of Noturus placidus. Taxonomy (NCBI): domain Eukaryota; kingdom Metazoa; phylum Chordata; class Actinopteri; order Siluriformes; family Ictaluridae; genus Noturus; species Noturus placidus. The sequence goes on from JAFFST010009338.1 coordinate 63,814, forward strand.
GATAGGCCACACCCAGACAGCAGACAGTTCTTAGATCGGGACATCTAAAAATGTCTTTTAATTCTGTTTATTCCTTGTTTCATCCTGGGTTGGGGGGTGGTGGTGTTGGAGGAAATGAGCCAAAAACACTGAGAAAAGTCCAGGTTATACCCAAGGACACGCAACCAAAGACAAAATCACAATACATACAGACAAAATACTCAGGCGTTGTTGCCGTCTAGAATGAATCCACGATAAATGAGAAAAGCAAAGCGATGGTGTTTGTTTTGGTACAACAGCGAGCACTAAACAGTGACATCTCGGTTTCGAGGCCCGCGTTTCGGTATTGATTCCTGTATTTTTACTTACAGTTTTCCAACAAATTCAATTCGGCGCTCAAAACACTGTCATTGTTGTTTTTTCTGGATTCTCCACAGGATCTGAGTTCCTACATGTCTGCTCATTCGAACGGAGAAAAAGACAAATCCAGTAATGCTGGAACACCGAAGGTAAAGGCTAACCCGATGTCGGTGGTTAAAGAGAAATCACGAATAGCGCTTCTGTCTCTTTCAGCACAGTGCTGCTGAACTCTGGATTCTGATTGGTCAGAAGGTGTTGTGTAATTTTACTGATAGTCGTGCAGCTGCAAATCATAGGTTTGCATCAGAATACGTTATCGTTTCTTTAGCAGAGGGTCACGGCTCGGTGCGTCGAATGGAAAATTGCGAACGTTAGCAAGCTGCTGTGGTATGACAAATGAAACGCCGGCGTTATATAGGGAAATAATCTGCGGCGACGTGGAGAAGCTCTGCTTCATCACGTGCGCCACCTTGCTGTTAATTATTTCTTTTCCTAAAACAGCTCAAGAGTGCTTTGTTCCTTATGTCCTCATTATGTGATTATCTTGACACCAGTTTGTCTGGGTGAACTAATGATTATGCTTGCAATGGCTGTAACTTGACATGTGAGTGAAAATTGGCAGGAACTGGAATAACATTTCTCACAAAAGATGATGAGAAGAGAAGAATAGTGATCAGTTTAATATAAAGATGAGATGAGATGAAGCATCTTCTCACGATTATGGTAAAACAAAAATCAGTGAGTATATTGTGTGTGTAATAGGAGCACGGTGGCTTAGTGGTTAGCAAGTCCACCTCACACCTCCAGGGTCCGGGGTTCGAGTCCCGCCAGGGCCATGTGTGTGCGGAGCTTGCATGTTCTCTCCGTGTGTCGGGGGTTTCCTCCGGGTACTCCGGTCTCCTCCCCCAGGTCCAAAGACATGCATGTTAGGCTGATTGGCGCGTCTAAAGTGTCCGTAGTGTATGAATGTGTGTGTAAGAGTGTATGTGATTGTGCCCTGCGATGGACTGGCACCCTGTCCAGGGTGTACCCCGCCTTGTGCCCGATGCTCCCTGGGATAGGCTCCAGGTTCCCCATGACCCTGAAAAGGAGTAAGCGGTTGAAGATGGATGGATATTGTGTGTGTAGGTGTTAGTGTATCAGATTCCTATCATACCCTGTAATCACTGGCACCAGGTAGCTTTTGTTTAGCTCCGCAGGCCCGTGAGGTGTGTGAAAGCTGTGTTTGTGGTCTGGTGACTTTTGTAAATTGGATCAAGTACAAAGGAAAAAAAGTGTGCATTTTCAGGCGCTAAATACGAGCCTTGTCTTTACAGCGTTAAAACTTTATCAAAAATTATTTTCTAAAACACAAACAATACGTTTATTACTTCATCAGTACCACAAGATTGTACTTAGTTGATCATTAATCTTACAGAATACACCATTTTAGCTTGTTTGTACAGCTAGCTTGCCATAGTTACCTCATGCTGTTAGCCAGCTAGCTGTCTAACTTGTTATGTTAGCTAGCTACTGCTAATTTTTTGTGCGTGTGTGTGTGTGAGGTATTTTATGTTGTTTCTACAACATGACAGCTGGCTCTTTATTTTATTTTATTTTATTTTATTTTATTTTATTTTATTTTTTACCTCAGCGTAGTTATCTCCTTTATTAGATTAGCAATCTAGCACTAGCATATTCCTACCCTGTTATTAGCCAGTAATGATAGTTTTGTCACAGAGAGTGCCATGCTGAGCAGGATGATAAAAAGACAGGATTCATGGCTGTAAAACTTCAAGAAAATCAGACCCTATCTCACCGAATAGGCTAGACAGATACCAGTCCAGGCTCTTGTCATCTCAAAACTGGACTACAGCAACTCACTACTCTTGGGTCAGCCAGCTCCATCAAACTCCTTCGGATGATTCAGAATGCAGCAGCATGCCTAGTCTTCAACCAGCCGAAGAGAAAACATGCCACACCCCTCTTCATCTCCCTCCACTGGCTTCCTGTAGCTGCCCGCATCAAATTCAAGGTCTTGATGCTCACCTACAAGACCTTTTCTGGAACAGCTCCCTCCTACCTCAACTCTCTCCTGAAGGCTTACGTTTCCTCACGCAATCTCTGATCGATTAAGGACCGACGCTTAGTAGTGCCTACTCAGCGTGGCTCAAGATCCCTTTCCAGAACCTTCATACTGTCCCTCAGTGGTGCAATGAACTTCCAACTTCAATGCGGACCACAGAATCTCTCACCATCTTCAAAAAAAACAGCTAAAGACCCACCTCTTCCGTGAACATAAACAAACACATAAATAAATAAATGTAAATGTAAAACTGTACATCCTTAAACACACACACACAGTGTTAATTGTTGGTTACGAGTGATGTCATCGTATTTTGGTAGTTTAAAAAAAAATCTTATTAATATTAAAATGTTTTAATTGAGTTATGTCGTTGTTGTGGCATTTGGTGTCACCAGTATGATAGTGTATCAAGGAATAAAATGACAAAAATATCGTTTTGTTCTCTTTTTAATGTTATCCTTTGTCATTGGAGGGGAAGTACTCATCTTGTACTTGTCTTGTGTTCATTCAACGAAATGCTGTCTAGAACATAACAGGGGCGTGTCTTACTCTAAAGTAGCAGCTCGTTATCTCGTCAGACTCACTCTATATTGAACTAGTTTGTTAAGCTCCTGTCTAGAATGAGCATGGCTGGCGTGTATCTCCTTCCTGTTTCAAAAGGTAGTATGTCAATATACCGAATCAGATCACAGGGCACGCCATAAGTCGGAAGGAAGGAAGCCAGGTGGAATCATAGCATGTGTTTAATGAGTACACACTTCTCAGTAGCACTTTTTTCTCATTTTGCTCATGACTGTGTTTGTTCTGGATCCAGCTCGGTGTTTGTGGGAGAAACAGAGGTGTTTTGGGAATGCAGAGTTTATAGGCTAAACGAATAAAACGCAGTCGGTAATTGTCGTCAGCAGTAAATACAGCCTCGGCTGTGATTTACGGCTCAGTTACTGTACTTTCTTCAGAAGAAGTGTTCTTGAACTTTCATAAGTTGCTTGTTCAGATCATTTACGATTCAGCGCCCATAAAAGACATTCAGATTAGATCGCTGCACAGACAGTAAGATAACAATTTCAGAGAGTGCTGAGATATACGTACATAGATGGATAGATGGAAGGGCAGACAGAAAGAAAAAGAGAAGGGCAAATAGATAAATAGAGGTCAGTCAGACAGACAAACGGATGATAGACAGACAGTCAGCCATACAGATAGATAGATATATACAGTATGTAGATAGCTATATATGATGGATGAATTAGGTGGATGGATGGAATGATGGATGGATGAATCGATGGATGGAGAAGGTTGATGGATAGAGGGATGGAATGATGGATGGATCAATGGGTGGATGGTGTCTGGATGGATAGGTGGATGGATGGATGGAATGACAGATGGATGGATAAACAGTGATGCACACAGTTTATAAAACTTAGCTGGAGTCACTGACCCCATTAATACGAACCAGTTCCTGACTGGAGAGAATAAATGCTCTGTAAACAAACACAGCTTCTAATGGAGTCTAATGCTTCGATTCATCTGTTTCCACATAGAACTTTCTGGAACTCAGCAAAACACGAATGTACAAAACAACGAGGTGATCTGCATGTAAAAGCCACTTCTTTTATTGTCATCGTGCTTCCTACAGTGGAGTCCCAAATTCCCAGAACCACTACCAAGAAGTGTTTTCTTGTCGTTTCTCACCTGATCAGTGTGTTCTGCTTCATTGGCTGTTTTCAGTCAATATCAGCACTGTTTTGGATGTGTGATTTTTACACTCCAGTTTTTGAAATTAAAAACCTGGTAGTTATGCAGACGTTCTGACCTTCATGTCCCGAGTTCAGCTCCGAACCCGAGCTGGCTAATAGCGACTAAAAATGATAGATTTTATTTTGCCGATCAGATTTTTACTTTGATGCACCACTTATCCCAGTTCGTGTGTGTGTGTGTTCTCACAGTGCAAATGTTTATATAATGAGTCCTAATGTCAAAATTATCTTATAATCAAAAGGCAAATAAAACCCAGGCCAATAAAAAAAGCCTCCAAAAAAAAAAATCAATGTTAGGATTGTAAAAATTTTGAGCCTGATAGTGAATAAAGTCCCTGAACACGCGGTAAATGTTTGAAGGTCGTTTTTTGCTTTGAGGGCATCAATAACAACTCAGTGACCTATAATGAAAAGAGCAAAAAGCATTATTACATATTTGCCCTCTAATACAAAAATTATTATACAGGTGTAATATTCAGGAGACGAAAAACATTTACTATTTAAATTTATTTTATTATTCACATTTTTTATAGTCGACTGGAAATGGATTGATGGAACCAACCTAGTACAAAATTTAAAAAACAACCTTAGAGATGACACTTCACCTCGACTTAAACACTATTTAAAAGCATTTGGAAACTTTAAAAATCATTTAAATATTGACACATCTTACAGGATTGGATAAAATCCATTCTTGCATGTTTTGTGAAATCACAAATGTAGCTCCACCCCTGAATCGGTTTTGTACAAAAGTATGGGAAAACTTTGTTTATTTACATCTAAAAAAAAACCTTAGATTATGAGAATCAGGCCAGTCAAGATGAGTTAATATTATAAAAAATGTTACATCTTTAGTATTATTAATTTTTTTACTAATAATGCAATATATAGTTCAGTGTTTGCTGTTTATATTCGAGTCCTTTTTTCATTCCCTTTGCTGATTTTAATGAACGTTGAGTTTCTGTTTAATAAATGACAGTTTTTTAAATTTTCTGTCCAGGGAGAAGAACCCATAAATACATCTAAAGGTTTTTCACGGAAATCTCTACTTCCTCAGCCATCAAGCCCCATATCAGCCCCGGTCCACAATTCCCCTAAAGCCATCTTCCAGTACCACCAGGACTCGCCTCCTAAATCCCCCCACCGTCTCAGCTTCAGTGGTATCTTCCGCTCGCCATCTAATCCCTCCAGCATCAAGATCTTCTCCAGAACCCGGAAAGGTGAGAAAATGGTTTAATCAAGGATCCTAGATTTCCTGCTTGTCAAAGCATTAAAAAGGTTAATAAAAAAAGGAATGTTAGCTGTGTTGCAGTAGAATCATGAGCAGTGAGCATCTGAATATAAATCTCATCTCTGGGTGTGAAATGTTCCCATATTACCTACATTGATAGTTTTGTTTACATTAACGCTGATGTAACTAATTAACCTGACCTTCACGTAAACTGCTCATGGTTGAACATACATGGTTGAACGTACACAGCCAGGCTGGTTTGATTTCTTATGAATTTGAGCGCTGAGGTTCAGTAACTTCCTGTTTTAACCGACGTTCAAAACGTCAGGCAGGAAGTGCCCCAATAATGGCTGTTGTTTACAAGCCTTTGATTTGTTTGATGGCTGATGCAGCATTTGGAGAAAAATCACTGTTGTGTTTTTAATTGTATTAAGATGATGCATGCTTTCCATGTTGCTATCAAAAGCTCACAGGTAGGGCTGCACTATTATGGCCAAAATTATAATCCCAATTATTTTAATCAATATTGAGAATGAGTAAGTCATAGTCATAGTCAGTTCATGCTGGTTTCTCCGCTAACCAGTTTAGAGCCTTCGTTTATGTATCACATTTCCTGTTTAGTGTATCTACCATGTTTCCCGTGACCTCGACTTCGCTTTCTGCCTTGCCCTGTATTATCCTGCTCACGGATCGCTTGACCCTCGCCTGTTTTTGGATAACTCTGTTGGATTACGTGTCTTGGATGACTGCCTGTCTCTCTTAATAAAGACTGTTCTAATTGCATTTGCATCCAGCCTTTATCTCTCTGTCGTCACGCAACGTGACAGAATATTCTGGTGAACCATGGATGCAGCGTTTGAACAGAGAGGACGCAAAACCCGGAAGTCCACGCCCATCCTCCCTGCTTTGGATTTCTTACAATCAAAAAAAAAAGAGACTTTCGTGGATCTTCCCGACAGGTTTGGATTTTTGACTACCCGGATTATTTTTTGTTTGACTGTCAAACATATTTTTCAAGTTTACCGGACACAAAGCCCAGTGAGAGAGAGTGGATTAGGTTCATGGTGTCCCGGTTTTTTGGCCCTGCTCGCAAATGGGCGCAGCGAATAGCAGCCATGAGATTCCGGGGGACTGGAGAACAGCAGACATTTCATGGACATATTTTTGCAGAAGTTTGGAGAACCAGGGCAGAGCTACGACCTGGATCAGCTCTTAAGGGGGGTCAATGTGGAGAATAAGACCGACCTACCGTTCCACATGCACTATGAGTGGATGAACCACCAAGAGTATGTTAAAACGGACAAACAAGCTCAGCGTCCGCCCAAGCCTGCTGATCAAGCTCCGCCCATACCCAAGCCTGCTGCTCAAGTTCTGTCCAAGTCCAAGCCTGCTGACCAAGCTCCACCCATGCCCAAGCCTGCTGACCAAGCTCCGCCCATGCCCAAGCCTGCTGATCAAGTTCTGTCCAAGTCCAAGCCTGCTGACCAAGCTCCACCCATGCCCAAGCCTGCTGACCAAGCTCCGCCCATGCCCAAGCCTGCTGATCAAGTTCTGTCCAAGTCCAAGCCTGCTGACCAAGCTCCACCCATGCCCAAGCCTGCTGACCAAGCTCCGCCCATGCCCAAGCCTGCTGATCAAGTTCTGTCCAAGTCCAAGCCTGCTGACCAAGCTCTGCCCATGCCCAAGCCTGCCGACCAAGCTCCGCCCATGCCCTAGCCTGCTGACCAAGCTCCGCTCATGCCCAAGCCTGCTGATCAAGTTCCGCCAAAGTCCAAGCTTGCTGATCAAGTTCCGCCAAAGTCCAAGCCGGAGGTTCTCCTGACAACCGCAGAGCTTGAACCTGAGCCCCACAAGGACTCACCTGCCGAGCTCCAACACGAGGTCCCCATGGTAGCCTCAATACCCCAGTCGGTTGTTCTCCTGGCAACTGCAGAACTCGAACCAGAGCCCCACATGCACTCACCTGCCGAGCTCCAACACGAGGTCCCCATGGCAGCCTCAGTACCCCAGACGGATATTCTCCTGGTAACTGCAGAGCTCGAACCTGAGCCCCACAAGGTGGACTCACCTGCCGAGCTCCAGCCAGAGGTTAACCTGGCTTACTCATTGAGAATGAGTAAGTCATAGTCATAGTCAGTTCCCGCTGGTTTCTCCGCTAACCAGTTTAGAGCCTTCGTTTATGTATCACATTTCCTGTTTAGTGTATTGATATCGTTTTCCATGACCTCGACTTCGCTTTCTGCCTGACCCTCGCCTGTTTTTGGATAACTCTGTTGGATTATGTGTTTTGGATGACTGCCTGTCTCTCTTAATAAAGACTGTTCTCACCTGTTCTCACGCATCCAGCCTTTATCTCTCCATTATCACGCAACGTAACATGTAGTGCCATTTAGTAGTGCCGCTCTATGGTGATTGGCTATAGTGTAGGGAGCGCTTAATTTGATTTGCAGCGGAGTTTTCTATGAGCGGAGGACGAACTTTAAAAGTTCGCAGTCGATCACGTTCATTTAATTCAGGGCAGTCAAAATCGTAATTGTGATCGATATTCGATTAATTGTGCAGCCCTACTCACAGGTGGACAAGTGGTGAGGATGATGAGTGGCACTGAGTTTAAATTCGCTCTCTGATACGGATGTCTGAAGGTCTTTTGTGGTCCAGGTTACATAGAGCATGCGCACATTTCCGCTAACACGTATAAGAGTGAAATAACTGTAGTATTCAAAAATTTTATATATACATCGCGATTACGATTTTGACTGCCCACGATTAAATGAACGTGATCGACTGCGATATTAACGTTTAAAGGGATGATGTCATTCTGTAGTGCCAAAACCCGAAACGGAGTTATCATTTAGCCCTTGAGCTGCCAGCTTTGCTTCGCGCTCCAGCGCTTTGTGCGAGGAGAAATCATGACATTAACACGCTACAAGGTGGGTTTAATTTAAAGTTCTTAATTAAAAAATTCCTCACCAATCATAATCAAGATTAGCAACTGTTCAGTCTGTAAACATACAGTACACTGTTGCTCTCCTTCACTAACTCTAATTCACTTCATTAAACTCCCGGTTGCCAGATATCACTAGAAAAGTCAACTCCAGTTTCCATGTTTTGATTCAATCCTCCCCCAACTCAATATTATCAGCAGACACGGACACCGTACAGGGGGAACCGATCTAAAACTGATAAACGAACAAAAAATAAAACTACTAAAATGTAAAGATGGAAAATGTGCTTAGTTATAAATAAATAATTTTAAATATATTTTTATATTTGCATCTGACGGGTAAATGAACTCACTCAATCACGTCCTATATGAGATTATTCAGATATACAATATATACAGAACCATGACAGTGGAAAATGTCTAATAGTGTAGCTTTAAATATATTTAAGAGGAGCCGACTTCAAACACTGAACATTGATGTTTATTGTATTTGTTTACAAGGCGGAACAGGTTAACGGTTGTTTTTTGCATACAGCATGTAAAATTTACTGAAAATATTAGATTTAGTTCATCAGAAGGTAAATTAATTTGTCAAGGCTCACACCTAAATTCTGTCATAATTGACCAGCTCAAGTTTTCTCATGCCCTCATCTCAATATTTATCAAAATAATCGGGATTATCATTTTGGCCATAATCGTGCAGCACTACTTTGTAGTTAATATTAGTGTACAGTAGGTGTGTTTGAAGGTTTGGTTCATTGTTTTCTCTTAAGCGGATCTGTGAGTTCCTGAAGCAACAGTGTTGTGACTCACTCTTCCCTGTTTGGTCTTTGGTGAGAGGAATATTCCAAACTTTAGGCCAGAGGCAGAATGTGCAGATTCAGTTAAATGACTTTTCCCTTCCTTTGTTCCATCTGAAATGGATGTGCTTTTAGAGCCATGGGCTTTGTTTCTGGAAACATCTCCAAGGACATGCTCTGGTTGGCTGTGTTTCAGCTAAAGAGTTGTAATTCCAGGAGCTGTTGATAGACTTTTAAAACATTTATTTATTACTACAACATTTCGGTGCGATATTTCACATCGTGCTAACAGTCTGCATGCGGCTGTGTGATGCGCACTTCACTTGGTTTTGCTAGCACACACAGCGGAGACAAGAAATGTGCTGAAATGTAATTCTATTGGAAGGGTTTAGGACCGAATAGCATCTGAGGATTCTTTTAATGCTAACCCGATGCTAGTTTATGTGATAATTCTTACTCTCGGTGTTAGCATGTGGTTCAAAAACAAACAGCATGAAAGTGTTTACCTCCCCTGAAGTCGGAGATTAGACGACGTTTCCCAGAGTGGTGTTTCCCAGAAAGCATTGCATCATGTTGGCTGGTACATGGAATAATACTTGGGATGCTATTAATCTTGATTGAATTTCAAATGTTTCTAAAAAGAAAGTCATCCCAGGCTATTTTTACACCAAGCAAGGGTCACCCTTAGCTCAGCTGGAGTTTCAGAGAAAGGTAGCATGCTTGCTTCACATTATTGCATTAGACATTGGTGTATAAGCATTCACATACACACACCCATGTGGTGTAGCTCACTGAGCAGCTGAGGATACTCTTGAGGGCTTTGTTTTGGAGAACTTTGTTTGAAGTAACTCGGGAGGAGGGAAATAATTATAAAAGAAAAAGTAATTCAGGTAGCATGAGCACTGCAACACGAATAGACTCTGAAGTCCAGTGTTGCCAGATCTGCAAGTTTTCCATCGGAATTGGTCCGCTCGTGAACGACATTATGTCAGGAATTTGAAATATTCCTAGTTTTGGAGGTGTTAAGCCACACAGTGCGCTTTGAAACTCGTTTATCTGCTTCTGTGGAATGTGTAGCATTAACAAGGCTAAAATAAGAAACCAGCATGGTGACACGCTGAGCAGGAAATGTCAGAAGAAAGCTGGGATCCCAGTTGTGTACATGTTCCATACCTATTCCTGTGTGTGTCTGTGTGAGACATTTCCAATGCCTTTCAGAGAGTACATTTCAGAGAGGTGTTTCACTCCATTGTGGTCACTGGAAGGCGTTTCTTATCTCCATCTCGATCTAACTAGCGTTCCTATGCCGGTTGCCGTGGTGATACTGTGTGCTCGTATTAGTGCTTTAAAATATTACTACAGCTTACTTGGCTTAATAACAGCCAAGTAATATATTTTTTCTATATTTATTTATTATATAAAAATGTATGTAGTATATGAAAAAATAATATGTGGTGTATTTTCTGTGTGTTGTAGTGTCTGGCACCCTGTCTCCACCCACCACACCCACTAACAGCTGCAATCCTTTGCTTTTCTCACCTGATGAGAGGCGACTGCGCTCACTCTCGTCTCCACCTGATACGGGCCTTCAGCGCTTCAGTCTGGCTTCAGCAAGCTCTGCCTCCTCTAGCCCCAGCCCTGTCAGATATAGCCCCTCCCCTTTACACATCAGGTCCGCCTCCCGTCCAGTGAGTGGTATTTTGTATCTCTGTAACTCATACTTTAAAAAAAAAAAAGGAATAAAAAAAATTCCCTGTTCACTATATAGGCAACATTAACACTATCATTATCATTAGTCCACTGTGGGTGTGTCTCAAATCACACAGCTTGTTCACTATGTATGCCACATTAACACCATCATTAGTCCATTGTGGGTGTGTCTCAAATCACACACCCTGTTTCTGTCCTCTGTTTGAGTTGTACATACAGACAAATTACGCTAGTTTAAATCATGTATTATGATTGGCTGCCTCCAGTTCAGCATGTATTACACAGTAATATATATAAGCTTAATGTTCTAGAAAGCTAATAAGGTCAACACGTTTACAGACTAGGACTATGAACAGACATGCATGAATAAATAAATGTCTGTAAAACATATTGTTTAGTTTTACTCTGTTGGCAGTATTCAGTTACGTAATCAAGATTATTCCAGACTAAAGTGAGGTTTACGTCTCTCTCCACAGCTGTACGGTTCAACTGAAGGCATGTTGGAGAAACTTGACCTCAGTGATGATGGTGAGCAACCAAAAAGAAAAACCTTTTCATTATTATAGGTGTTTTTGCTTTTTCTGGAGTGGTAATAGTTACTAAACGAATCTTAAGAAGTGGAGAAATAAAACATGAACAAAATGGTGGCTCAGAGGAGATCATCTAGATGAATGTAGACGTGCGTAAAAAAATAACAAAATGTTTTTGTCTTTCAGAGCCGGGCTGTGATATCTACACACGTTTTATGAAGTGCCACAAGTGCTATGACCTCATCCCGACTAGCTCAAAGCTTGTCGTCTTCGATACGACACTACAGGTAGGAAGGAAAAAAAAGGGTGGAGACATCGAAGCAGCCTGTATGTCAATCAATCACCTTGGCAATGGTGACAGTGTAACACTCCCGCTCTGTGCTTTTCAGGTCAAGAAAGCGTTTTTCGCTTTGGTCGCTAACGGAGTGAGAGCTGCTCCACTGTGGGACACCAAAGAACAAAGCTTCGTGGGTGAGAACACACACACGTACATCCACACACACAATATTATATGTATTTATCCACATATAAAGTGTACAGGTAATTTCAATATGATAGAGGAGTTTAAGGTTTACCTCACAAACTAGTCTTATAGTAAACACACTAAGTCACAAACTGGCATTATGGTAAAGAGGCTAACATGCAAATTATTATCATAGTAAATTGGCTAAAATACAAACTAGTGTTACAGTAAAAAGTCAAAGTACATCATGGACTCTCACGCTCTCACATTTCCACAAAGACACTAGCATTATAGTGACAAAGCTAGCCTACAAACAAATTAACACTGTTGTAAAACCCTCAAACAAATTAGCATTATGATAAAAGCACTAATTCATAAACTAGCATTAGTGTAAACAGGCTAGCAAACTAGCAGTATAGTAAACAAACTAACACAGAAAGTATAGTATAGAGACTTATAGGAAAGATGCAAATGCACCATTATTAGCATAGAAAACTAGAAACAATTATAGCTTACATAATCCATGTCTAACGTTTGAGTTGTTATTTCTTTACCTTCAGTGAGGAATTAGCTGCTAATAAATGACTGCTAATTGCTGATAATGTAAACAGTGCTAATGGAAAGCGATGGCGAATTAATTTTCTTTCATTAGGAATGCTGACCATCACAGACTTCATCAGAATTCTGCACAGATACTACAAATCACCTCTCGTAAGTGTTTTAATCTGCTCAAACAGGTTTTTACCCTCTATGAAGCTGATGTTTTAGTGAGTGAACATGATTTGGTCCTCACAGGTGCAGATATACGAGCTGGAGGAGCACAAGATCAAGACGTGGCGAGGTCACTGTTCACATTCAGAATTACCGTTAGCTTTTCCTTCATTATCACAGTAATTGCAATAATTTGTGCATTGTGTTGTCTTCTGTCAATAGAACTCTACCTGCAGGAAACTTTCAAGCCCTTGGTGAGCATTTCACCTGATGCAAGGTGAGCGCTCGCGTCTGCGTTTCACAAACAAACACACTTTTATTGGTTTTATTTCATTTCAGATTTATAACTTAAAGACCAACACACAAACAAGCATTATAGTAAACTGTTTAACTCAAACTGAATCAGTAAAAAAAAATCAGATCGACAAAAGTGAGGAAATCTGAATGGATCAGTCAGCAAATCTCAAAGAATTATATTTTTTAAACAAAATTGTATGAATAAGTGAACAAATTTAAATGAATCAGTGAGCAAATATGAACAAAACATTAAATAAAAAATCAGTGAACAAATCTCAATGAATCAGTTACCAAACCTAAACGAATCAGTGAATAAACCGAAACGAATCAGTGAATAAACCGAAACGAATCAGTGAATAAACCTAAACGAATCAGTGAATAAACCGAAACGAATCAGTGAACAAATCTGAATGAATCATTGAACAAATCTAAATGGATCAGTAAACAAATCTAAATGAATCAGTGAATAAATCTAATTAAATCTGAACAAATTGAACAGATCAGTGAACAAATCTGAACAAATCACTGAACAAATCTGAATGAATCAGTTACCAAACCTAAACAAATCCGTGAATAAATCGAAACGAATCACTGAACAAATCTGAACGAATCATTGAACAAATCTAAATGGATCAGTGAACAAATCTAAATGAATCAGTGAATAAACCTAATCGAATCTGAACAAATTGAACATATCAGTGAACAAATCTGAACAAATCATTGAACAAATCTGAATGAATCACTGGACTGAAGTCACTGAAAGACCCAAAGATATCAACTGTTAATGTGAACCTGTGGTCCTCAAGTGTGTATTTTTTTTTATTTTATGTTTTTTTTTTTTTTTTTGCAGCATATTTGACGCGGTTTATTCCCTCATCAAAAATAAGATCCACCGTTTGCCCGTGATTGACCCGGTCTCAGGGAACGTCCTCTACATCCTCACACACAAGCGGATCCTCAAGTTCCTGCAGCTGTTTGTAAGCCAGGCTGTTTAGTACTTCATTTACAATTCTGGGGTTGGGGTTGTTAAGTGTTGTGCAGAACCTAGCTAGATTTATTTATTTATTTATTTAACAATGCTAATCAGAACCTGGAATGTGGAGGAAATGTGAGGCAGGAATGCTATCTCATGCTTTTTCAGGTGTGTGAGATGCCCAAGCCAGCCTTCATGAAGCAAACGCTGAGCGAGCTTGGCATTGGCACGTACGACAACATCGCTTTCATCCAGCCGGACACGCCCATTATCAAAGCACTAAGTGTGTTTGTAGACAGGAGAGTGTCAGCGCTGCCCGTCGTCAACATTACCGGTACGAACCCGACAAGCATGTTAGCTGTGTTACCATAAACGTAACCATGGGAACGCCGAGTAGTGATCTACGCACCTGTTGTGTTAGCTATCTAAATGCAACCACGGGAAAGACATGTGGCAAGCTTCGTACCTCTCACATTGTGTCGCAATAGCTAGTGAAAAGTATACGTTAAAGATATACGTTACGTTTTCAAGTGACGAACGTTAGATTTCGGATTTTGTCTCCGTCATTGTTTTGTTGTCACTCACAGTTTTTTACTTTCTTTCCACGTAGGAAAAGTCGTGGATATTTATTCCAAATTTGATGTCATAGTAAGTGCTTTCTTTCATTCGCGTATTTTATTTCATGTACGTCTTGACCAGCTACACGTAACCACGGGAACAATGACTTTGGTATTTTGGATTTAAAATCCAAATTCCACTGTACAGCACGTAGTTCATATACAACATCGCTCTGTGTTCATGCTTGTCTGCAGAACCTTGCGGCAGAGAAAACATACAACAACCTGGACACGAGCGTGACGGAGGCGCTGAAACACCGGTCGCAGTACTTCGAGGGAGTGATGAAGTGCGGACAACACGAGACCCTGGAGACCATCGTGGACAGGATCGTTAAGGCTGAGGTATATACCGGTCTGAAGCGGCATCTGATTGGCTGCCAAGCCTCAAACCACATCTATAAACATTAAGAGCATCACCGTGGAATGACACGAGGGTGGCCATTTTGGATTTCTTTATTTCAGCGTAGATTTATAGATGTGTGATTTATAGATTTATGGATATATCGATGTATAAACACTGGATTTGGCTTAGGTTTTTAATCATAAATTCTTTAATAATAATAATAATAATAATAATAATAATAATAATAATATTACATGACTCGCTGTTGTGCAGGTGCACAGGTTAGTGGTGGTGGATGAAAACTCCAACATCGAGGGCGTCATCTCTCTATCGGACATCCTCCAGGCGTTGGTTCTCTCCCCTGCAGGTATAAACCCCTACCTGAAATCCCTCCCTCCATCATTCCAGTTACTCTCGCTCTCACACCCCTTCAACAGCACATTAAAATGCCTCTAAGTTTACGCAACTGATTGTCATTTAAAACAACAGTGTATCATCTTCATAATACTCGCTAAAAAAAAAAATAAATAAAGAGGATTTACTGAAAGGGTTTAGAGAGGAATTTATTTTGTCTTTTTTGTTTTTTGTTAGTTTGCCTTAAATGAATGTTCGCTGTGGGGCGATCCAAGTGATATAGAGGGCGGAGCCAATGTAAATAGATTCATTTAGCACCTGCTGTGTTATTTACAGCCAGAAGAATTTGTATGACTGAAAGGCAGGTACTAAATTTAGCCTGTTTTAAGTCAGTTTAGTGTATATTATGTAGTGTGTATTTAGAAAATTTGATGTAAAATAATCAGAAAGTTGTTAATATTCGTTGTAATGCAGTGTTTGTTTGTTTTTTTTTTAAAAAATGGTGCAATTATGGCACTTGAATTATTCGGCAAGTAAATATCAACTCGTGCTTGCATTTCTTTCCACAGGCTTAAGCAGGAAGGAGGATAGAACGGAAGGCAGAGAGAGCACGTAGCGAGCGTTACGCAAGTCTGAGAGAGACGTGGCTTCGACTCGACGTGCTGCGCGGACAGACTTCATTGTGATACACTGTGTAATATTTGTAACGTTTGTCCTGCTGTACTGTACCCTGCTCTGTTTTACGGGCTCAGTTGCTGCTCTGTTTTACCGTTTCTAAGGACACTACAGTGAGATCATCTCGTACGCCACGTGGCCGAGTTGTCTAAGGCGGAAACCTGCTGAATTTTAAGGTGGAAACTTTTAATCAACATCACCAGCATTTCATTTTCCGGATCGGAGAAATCCTTGTCGACATCTTAAGTTGCTTTTTAAGAATTTTTTTTTGTATGCAAAAATCGTTAGCTGGACGTCTTTTAGCTGATGTACCTACCGTAACCATGACGACACTGGTACGTCTGTTTCTGCTTCTGATTGGACAGGCTAATCAACTAACCCGTCCATACAGATTTGTAACTCGGAAGAATCAAAATTGTCCTATTTCGTTTGTCAACACATTTGACCTATCGTAAATCTAGACAAATTTACACGTGGGGTTTTTTTCTTTTCTTGTTCTTCCAGGACTCTGTCCACCATGTCGGTTTTTCTTGCTCGTCCCATAAGCTGCGACCTGATTGGTCATGAAACTAAAAAGAGGTGTAACGCAACTGCTTTTATAAAAATATTCGACAAAAAACGTGACATTTTCAACTGGAAATATTTTATTGCCAACGTTTGAATGTTTTGCTAGGAGCTCGGTTGCAATTCACACAACGTAAGCTGTCAGAGTTTTTGCTAAAAAAAATTCGCTGTGCCTTTAAAATATAAAGACAATTGAATGTTCGAAATTCTTTATCTTGCTATTAATCCCACGCTGATAATCAGACGATCCGATCTACCGTGATGATCAACCTGCACAATACTATTATAATGGACACTTTAAAATGCATAAATCCCATAATAATTCTTTTAAGATTTTTATTTTTTATTGACGTTTAAAACAACCCTGCTGAAAATAACTATATTCTAATCCTTAGGAAAATTCTCTAAATGGTTTCCAGTGCATGACAGGAATGAGCTTAATGGTTTCCAACATACTCCTCAAGATTTCCATTAAGGAGTTTCTGGTTGCTATTAACATCACCAGGCGCTGTGTTTCATGGTCTTGATGTTTGAGAAACTATTAGGAACGACGCATTCCATTAAACAGACCATCAGAAACACATTAAAGCTCATTAGGAATCAGTGGATATCTATCTTGATTGGGGATTTTTGAGGATGTTTAGGTTGAATAAGGTTTTCAGATGAGTAACGTTTTAATATTTAATGCAGTATTGTGATTCCGACATGAACCATGATCAAATTTGAAGTGATTATTGTCTGATGTATCGAGGTTTTGTAAGTTTCATGTCCACCATTTTCCCCCTAGACATATATATATATATATATATGAGCTTTATTTTGTATACGCTCATTGTTTTTCAGATTTTTTTTTTACCAAAACTGTACAAACAAATGTACAGTGTTCTCTTTTTATTAGTCTAATAATAAAAGTTAGATAAATAATCCTAAAACAAAGAATAAAATCCGTCCCAGCCGAAATCTTTTCTGGAGACATGCCCACATCTTTACAACGTTACAGTGGTTACAGAAACGATTTTGGGTGAGAAAGACTTGTCTACATTCACATAAAAGGGGAAATGGTGTGGGTTTGATTTTATTTTGGTACGTTTCTATTTTTAAAAACTGCATTGTTCAGTTCTGTTGTTTTGCACATGGGAAATAGATGCATATGTAAATGTATGCAAACGTCAAGGTTTTTTTATGATGTGTGCTTTCTGGTGAAACTGAGAATGAGAGAGATGTTCAAGTCGTTTTCATGCGCGTGAACGACAACACTAATGTCAATGTAAACGTTTTTTTTAAACTTCAAATACACGCACACTGCCTTCGTGTTTGTGTTTTAGTGTTTGACTTTTCAGTAATTAAAAAATCAAATAATAAAATATAATAAATCAAAATGGTTATAGTTTATAACAGGAGATGTTAATATGTCGCTATTGATGATTGTATCGATTTAACACTAAGGCTATTGTAATGAAGGCTGTATCCACTAGGTGGCATCATGGAATTATATAACTTTCCTTGGCCTCCACTGCTGGAAGTCTCTCTTTAAAGCAATTAATTTGTAGGGATATGGCTTTTGACCTTTAAATGGTAAATGGCGCACTTATATAGCGCTTTTATCCAAAGCACTTTATACTGTGTCTCATTCACCCATTCACACACACACTCACACACCAATGGTAGCAGAGCTGCATGCAAAGTGCTAGCTTGCCATCGGGGGCAACTTAGGGTTCAGTGTCTTGCCCATGGACACTTCGGCATGGGATCACCCGGGCCGGGATTCGAACCACCAACCCCACGATTAGCGGATTAGTGGACAACCCGCTCTACCGACTGAGGCTTTATAGGCTCTCAGATTTTCTAGAACACCCAACATGAAAATGATAACGAAAGATGTTCAAGTTAAAATAAATGTATAAATTGTAATAATTAATTTAGCCGTTTATAATTTGAAAATGATACATTCACCTTTGAACCTTTTCTGCAAGAACAAGTTGATATTTTCTGGCACAAGTCATTTCCCTGATTCTTGCCGACTCATCCGACTGAGTTTCCTGCTTGAAATAAGAATGAACAAAGTGCACTTTCTGACAAAAATGAATAAACCAGAGCCTGTCAGAGGGGGTGTGCAAACTTTTGCATTGTGATGAATCAAAGGAGTCGACTCGCAACAACTGGTTTACTGAAACGGGTTGTTCAAAAGAATCAAATTGGCAATATGAATCGATTTGAGGAATCGGAGACATGAGGATTCGTTCCAGGCAGAAATAGAGAGAGTGAGAGAAGCATCCACCTTTTCACATGTTCCTCACAGCACCAGGGGAGTATTTGAAGAACTGCATGAGATGAATACTGAGGTAAGAAAGAGAGAGCACAAAGGAGAGGGGGGGGGGACAGACAGACAAACAGTTGTGAGGTGAATATAGAGGAGAGAGAAATACAGAGAAGGAGATTGGAGCAAGAGACAGACAAAAAGAGAGAGACAGAAAGAGAGATGGATACATAGAAAAGGAGATAGAAACAGAGAGTGAGAGACAGAAGGAGATTGAGTGAGACGGGAGAGGGTAAGAGTGAGACAGACAGAGGCAAAGAGAGCGAGAGAGAGAGAGGTGGATAGAAAAGAAGACAGACACAGAAAGAGAGAAACAAGTGAAATAATGAAAGTGTGAAAGTTATTACTGAAATGAATTAATTGTAATAAAATGAATAAAAATGCTGAAAATAAATCAGGAAGCATGAATAAAGGATGAATAGTTTGTGAGTTGCTCTGTTTAATAGAGATGAGAGAAAAAACCCTTGTAACATGGAGGGTGGAGAAATGACTAAAAATTAAGAACAAAAATGAGGAAAACAAAAGAAAATTAATGAAAACTCTGAAATTAAAGGTCGAAAACAAAAACGAAGTAGTGAAACTGAAGAAAAGAAAAGTTTTTCATTTTAATGTAGTCGAAAAATAAAACAAATAGAATATGGGACTAAAATTTGAAAAAATATTTTTAAAAAATATGAAATGAAAATCAAGCATGAATATTTATGATTATTGTTCACTTTAAAAACATAATCAGACAGAGGTTTAAAAGAAAAAACTCTTTATTTCCATCAGCAGACAAAAAACAGATTTTATTCCACATGCTTTCAGCTGATAAAAACTATTCTAGACAAAATGACACCTTGAATATGTTTCTATGGTAACGCCCGACAGTGTATCACATTATTGCTACAGTGACAGGTGAAGTAAATGTTCAATAAATATCCTTTTATATAT
>JAFFST010009338.1:92236-114768 GCA_022414735.1 Noturus placidus
GTTCAAGGGGGCCGAATACTTTCGCAAGGTACTGTATATATATATATATATATATATATATATATTATATATATATATATATTTGGACTTTGTTTCAGACTCTTTCATCTGATGGCATATCAGTTCAGTCAAGCAGTGTCCATGTTTGAACAGATCAGCTCTGATTTAAAGATGTGCGAGCAGGCGAGATGAGAGATTGCTCTTTGAACATTTAAGCTGGAGATTTTATCCCATAATAACAATTCCGACATTATGACTAGCCACGAGCGGATACTCCACTGTATGATCCATCCTGGATGAGATTGGAAACACAGTATGAATTGAAAGCTTTTTAAAAGGTACTTGGAATTCGGATTAGCAAGATTAGATAAACAAGAAGGACCAGACATTTTTCCCGGGGGGCGGTAGCATGTGTCAATCATGTTTCATCTTTCAACAGACATACGCTGAGAAAAATTACTTTTTAAAAACTGCGTCACAATGTTGCTCGATTATATGTAGATGTATGGCGGCACGAAATGTACTCTAGTAACAGTCTAAAAGTATCTACGTTAAATGAGTAAAAAGTAACAACGAAATTCCGGATTCTGCATGGCTAAGCAGTCAGTCAGTCATAAGGAAAAGATTCTGATAACTCAGACAAACCTAGAATTTGTCTTGCTGGTTAGCTAACATTTAATAACACCTTCTCAAAGGAATGCTAATGCACAATGTTAATTTACCTAGATAACTTACAAAATTAGACAGTTAATTTAACAATCTACTTTGCTAAACGTAACTAGCTAGCTGATTTTAGTAGCTAAATTACACAACTAGCAAATTCACCAAAAGTAAAGTTAACACAACATAATTCAATCGATTGAATGGTGAATTTATGGTGAAGTCCGATATTTTGTCCTGTACAAACGGTGTCTTACTAAGAAAAGAAAAAAAACATCCGGTGTTTTTCGGACTTGTAGCGCGTGTTTAGGTAATTGTAAGTATTTGGTTGCAATAATACGTGAGTAAAGTACACATCTTCCATAATAGTACATAATCACAGTAAGAAAGTGCACCCCTGGTGATCTGGAGAGGTTTGAAACGCTTCAAGATCGTTTTAACAGAGCTGCTGTTGATCTAAGACGAACTTGTAACGATACAGTATATATGCGATATAAAAGTGTACTATTACCTTTCATTTGTTTACGTGGAAATGTAGTGAGCTAGTTGTCTGGGTAATTAGGTTAGCTAGCTATAGCTGAATGAACAAATTGAAATTCGCAACACAAACAGTATTCTGTTGCAATGTTTAATTTGCCTTGGTGTTATTCCAGTCCTCTATCTGATTAAATGAATGCTAGTGTGTGCGAGACTCAAAATGCAACTGTTGTAGGTGAACTTTACATTCATTTTAATCCTTTTTTTTTGTGAAAGATTGATATTGAATTTCCCCTCAGGGATCAATAAAGTATCTATCTATCTATCTATCTATCTATCTATCTATATTAACCTGAGAGACGTAATCTTCCTGCGGAAGACGCTTCTCATCAGCAGAAGTGTTTAATAAGGTCAGCGTTTGTCTCTTGCGTCTCCTATGCAGGACTCGTGTCACCTCAGTGCAAAGTGTGCGCCTTCACAAGGGCGCCTAATGAAAACAAATGTGGGATTGTTTCACTGGGCGTCTAGCGGCGCTATGGTTACTGCCGCGTTATTGTCTTGCCTTTCTCACAAGTCGGGGGTTTCGGGGAAGTTGCTGCTCCTTTACAGGAAGGCACTTTTGCCACGTTTGATCTGCTTGTGACATATTATGAGTGTTCAAGCTTTCAGAAGTAATGAAAGGCTTCACAACACACACACACACACACACACACACACACACACACACACACACGCCCATGATGTTGTCTGCAAAGTAAAATAAATAAATAAAATAAAATAAAGGGTTAGCTATCTAGTTACATGAGTGAGAGCTACTCAGTAATCCACAGTGATTTTTTTTTCTTTTCTACATTTCCTTCCTCTTTTATTTTCATAATACATTTTAGTAATTATGGAATTCATCAATCACCTAGCTGAAATAATGGCTATGAATTGAATGCCTTCATCACTTTACTGTCCCCTACTGGCGTAGTTTTTTTTTTTATTCGGCAGTGTTGCCGGAGTTCGGCACTATTTTGTTTCATGAGTTCGGTCGAAAGTTACGTTTATGCAAATTTCCCCTTCAACCCAAACGCAGTCGATCAGCACCTGAAGGTCGTTTCTTCGGCTTAGTACTGGGGCTAGAGAAGCTAGAATTTTGCAAACCGCACACTTAAATTTAAAAACGTTAAAGCTGAAAACGATTACCGAATACGCAAGATTTCACACGATTTAAACATTTGGAGCAAATTGAGTAAAACAAATCGACATGACTGATATAGATATATTATTAAAATCACTTGTCACATTTTAATTCGAATCATTATTCTCAGTCGAGGGCTTTGAACTTTAAGCTGTGGGTCTGTTGTTTTGCTGTGGTACGCAGTAATATTTCATTCAGGATGGTAATCCTTCTGTGAATGAAAAGGACACTCAGAACATTTGAAAATACGGATCGGTTATTTCCCGTAATGCTTTCTGTGTTCTGTATAGAGAATTGTGTAACGGTTTCGTCGGGTCGCTGCCTGAAGGCACTGCACTTGAGCCTGACCCCATGGGACCAGCACACACGGGGTTTAGGAGCTAAACTTCAGGGTGTGAAGAAGCAACACAACCCAGTGGTGTAATTAGCACTTTGAAAAGGTGGGAACTGCTCCAGCGCAAACAACGTAAAACGGTTTATACACAAACGGTTGCATCAGACATAACATCTAGTGCTTAGAGCCTTGAAACAGGTACTAAATTACACACTGCATCTGATTGTCATGAAGAGCGGTGTAAGCAGGATCCTAGACAATACAGACAGCGGCCACGAGACCAGAGGCGTGAGCGTCCACGAGCTTGTTAACGGACGTGCCCAAGTTTAAAGATAAATAAAAAGATGAAAAGTGTTCTGTACCTGTGCCATCACCATGAGTCATGTGACATCACCATGGGAGGGGTACTTAAGTCTACGATACTTAAAGCACTACTCCGTGCTAACAGAACATTATTATATCAAGAAGGTTAGGCTGGAATGTTATACACGTTGCATATGTAACGATACATTGGATCCAGTGCTATTCTGATCATTTGATATCTTCAGTCCGTATTTTCTATCTTTCTCTTTTGTGGGTTATACATTTAGATGCATCAAAACCAACTGCGTACAGTTCAAACCCCGAGGTTTCCAGATTGTTCTCGAGTAGAAGCATCCAGGAAAAGTTTTTTACCTATGCTATAGGAAAAAAACTCTTCCTGGATGCTTCTACTCGAGAACAATCTGGAAACCTCGGCGGTGTGAACTACACGGGTGGTTTTGATGCATCTAAATGTATAACCCACAAAAGAGAAAGATAATAGGAAGTAATCGGATGCCAAAAACCGAGATATTAAACAAAACCAAAAAAAAGGTCTTCGTCATGTTTCATCTTCGCAGAACGAAAAAAGTTCAGTTCAGAAGCGCGGATTCCTACCTTAATATAATCGCAATAACAATATATTCTCCCATCTTATCTGGCCCTAATATCTAAAGTCAATTATATGACTATGTTCTATATAAAATATAGAAAGATTTACACATCTCTAAGTCACAAAGCCGGTCCTAATGGCTCACACGAAAAGAACAGAAGTGCTTACAGGTCAGAAAAGCTTTTAATCCTGTATGAATGCATGAAAAAGAACAGGACATAGTGGTTTCTTCCTCAATGCAACAGTGTGTGTGTGTGTGTGTGTGTGTGTGTGGTTGAAACTCGGTGCTGTAAATAAACCAGACCAGCTCAGTCAGAGAATCTAATAAAGACTTATTGTATCTGCAAAGTGAAAAGGCCAGGATGACGCGCACAGGGATGAACAAAAAGGGTTGCTGAATCATCATCATCATCATCATCATCACCATCATCACACACACAGATAAATTTCCCCCTGAATGCTCTCAGATGCCCTTTTCAGAAGTCACCCAATGCGTTCTCGTGTAAAATGAAACCTCCACATGCACGTCGGCAGTTATCCATCAACTATCTTTCCTGCAGAAGAACCCAGAGTTCCCCAGAGAGCGTGAAAATACACCCTACACCCTCACACCATGTGGCTTGG
The DNA here is from genome assembly GCA_022414735.1 of Noturus placidus. Lineage (NCBI taxonomy): Eukaryota > Metazoa > Chordata > Actinopteri > Siluriformes > Ictaluridae > Noturus > Noturus placidus. The sequence continues at coordinate 96,428 of JAFFST010009338.1, forward strand.
AGACATGATAAAATACAGCCACACAGGTTGTATCTTCCGGAAGATTAATGTGTCTTCCCGATTAGGAGAGGAAATGCGACTCTGTGTGGAACAGATATGACCATGCCACGTGACGGTACGTGATGTAAGCCAACATAATTACCAGATAACAATCAAATGGCAAATCAAAGCAAACTGTGCTCGAGGACAAAGTACAGCAGTGGTCACCAACCCTGTTCCTGGAGATCAACCTTCCTGAAGACTTTATCTCCAACCATAACACTTGACCATTTAATCGTTGCCTTAAGAAGTTCTTGATCAGGTGCGTTAGATTTTGTAGGAATGGAAGATCTCAAGTAAGAGCCTTGGTGACCACTGAAGTACAGAATCTTCCTACAACAGAACAGCAACCTGATCAAAACATCAAGCATTTATGGAGAATCTCTCTCATGTGAAGGAGAGAGCACTTCAGTTTGGCGAGCACTGATCACTCTAAAAGCTCTACACTTTGGTACAATATTCAGGACACAGCTGACCTCAGACCCTCTGTTAAAGATACTGTTTAAGCAGCATCTTAAATAAGCTTAAACATCTGAAACATGGCACGAGAACATGGCATTGCTAGGAGAACACCAACAGGTTTTGTTATCAGTATTGATGAATACCAAAAAAAAACATGCAGTTGTTCTGGAAAAAAAAATGGCATCGATACATCCCTAGGTTTTGTCATGGCTGGCTGGAAGAAATGATCCATGCCTATGAAACCTGCATTGAGGAAGTAAATGGTAAATGGTGCACTTATATAGCGCTTTTATCCAAAGCGCTTTACACTGTGTCTCATTCACTCATTCAAACACCAATGGTAGCAGAGCCGCCATGCAAGGTGCTAGCTTGCCATCAGGGGCAACTTAGGGTTCAGTGTCTTGCCCAAGGACACTTCGGCATATAGAGTCATCCGGGCCGGGATTCGAAACGCCAACCCTACGATTAGTGGATTAGTGGACAACCCGCTCTACTGACTGAGCCACAGCCGCCCCCAGAAGTCTGTAATAAGAGAGAGAAGAGAGTGTGTGGGGTACGCCTCGGTGTCTGGAGATGAGCTAACTTTTCCATGGTGAAGCCAGTGAATACCAGACATGTGGGCTTTCATTACCGAGGAACGTCATGCAAGGCCAAATGTCTAGCCAGGGTGATAAGTGAAAAGCGAAATGAGCCCAAACAAGTCACACCCATATGGAATATGTTTATGGAAAAAAAAAAAAGAAAGGACAGGCAACAACATTATGTAATATTGGTGTAAATTTGAGGTTAGCAGGAGAAAAAACTTTGACTTTTGCGTAAACTACGGTTTCATAAAAGCTGGGAGTGTGAAACCCTCAAGGTATGGAAGCCACGCTTTAAATGCGCGAATAGGATGATGTATGTCGGCTCAACAATACAGCACAAATCCACATTTTATTTTGTGAAACTACTCAAAAATTTGGTTAGAGGAAATTATTTTATGAGAAAAAATTTGCTTATTTGGTGGGAAAAACGTACTGTAAAATTTCTACTTTACATGACTTTGTTTAAATGCAAAATACCAAAACCTTCCAGGAAATTTGTTGCAGTTCTCAAGCATGCAGTTCCCAAAAAAAAAAAGATGGTATGGCTCTTCGTTTAGGCCTTGTTGGCTAAAAAAAAAAGAAAAGAAAAAAAAAGGTATATAATAGTGTAACTGAGAGACAATGGAGAGTCGACATGCAGTTCCGGTTACGTCGTAACAGTTAAAAGCTTTGATTCACGCTACGACTTCTTGCTCTTCATCTCAGGGTTGCTGCCAAACAAACAATGCAAAATGGCTGCAAGATAACGAAAGCATCAAAGTTGAATTAATACAACTCCTCCAAGCCTCCGTGAAAATCATCCCCTCCTTCTCCGCAGGTCAAGGTTCTTCTTTCATCATGAGAGCTTCTAGAGAAAAGAGGTAATGAAATCCTGAGTTTTGGCAACAGAGTCGCTTTGACTAAGCTTCAGGCTCACAATGGAGCAAGGCGGGGTTCGAGTTTTTTAAATTTTTACTGTGTTAAAAATGGAACAAAGCGCAGATTGCGGTTAACAGAGGTTGAGACTTCTCAGGTTTAAATGAAGTGAGGACAATGAGCAACTTGAGAATTTGTTTGAAGTTACACAAATTACTGTATGAGCCATAATGCTTTGGCGTCACTTTGGGTCAGACAGCTGCATTAAGAGAAAGTTTATGTTTTAGCTGCAGATTATGGATAATGGAGATGGAGATATGGGGTCTTGGATAACCATTTAAATAAAGTGGGGGCAGGGAACACACAGAGAATCAGCATGCATTTGAAGTTCCACAGCCCCCCCGAGTGTGGGTGTATATGGGATTGTCCTTGTTGGGTAAATTAAGGTATAAGCGGTCATACTTTGGCATCACTTTGGAAAGGAGCCATCAAGCAGACAACTGAATTAAGAACAGATCTGTGCTACAGCTGCAGATTGTGGTGAATAGAGATAGAACCTTTGGTTCTTGGATAACTATTTAAATAAACCGGGGACCGTGATTAAATTAATAAATTAATCAATTTGTATAGCGCTTTTTTACAATGGACATTGTCTGAAAGCAGCTTTACAGAAATATTATTTTTACATTTACAAGCGACTTACAAATGAGAGCACACTCACACACCAATGGTAGCAGAGCTGCCATGCAAGGTGCTAGCTTGCCATTGGGGGCAACTTAGGGTTCAGTGTCTTGCCCAAGGACACTTCGGCATGGGATCACCCGGGCCGGGATTCAAACCACCAACCCCACGATTAGTGGATTAGTGGACAACCCGCTCTACCGACTGAGCCACAGCCTTGATCAACTTGAGAACTTCTTTGACATATGTTTTAAATTCAAATGCCCTTGAAGGTGGGTGTACATGGGACTGCACTCATTGACAAAATTATGGTGTAAGCCAGCTTTCTTCTACTTTTGGAACAAATGTTTCCAACCCTGGTCCTGGAGTATCCCCTGTCTTACTAATTTTAGGGTTGTCCCTGCTCATGAGCTGATGGTCGAGTGTGTAGGGGGGTACTTTGAGACCAGGGTTAGGAACCCGTGCTTTGGAGAAAAGTCAAGTCAATGCTTCAGAAGGGCAACAACCAGGAGACTGTCCTCGTTGCATAAAAATTGGTGTCACTGCTTTGGTATCAGTTTGTAAAAAGGTCTACACTTTAGAACCAACCATTACATTTCATTCATTCATTTATCAGTAAAAAATTTTTTCCCTGGTCAGGATCATGGTGGATCCAGAGTCTACCCCGGAAACAGTGGGTTTGAGGTGGCAATACGTCCTGGATGTGATGCCAGTAACATCTAAGGGCAATTTAGAGGATTGGGAGGAAACTGGAGAACCTGGAGGAAATCCACCTGGACATGGCGAGAACATGCAAAACTCCACATAATTATTAACCTGAGCTCAGGATCAAACCAGGGACTCTGTAGCTGTGAGTTCAAGTACCAGTGCTACCCATTATAGCACCGTGCCACCACAAGAACACAAGGCATGAGGTAAAACTAGACAAACACTTGGTTCCAAAGTGGTTTCAGCCTTGAGCAGAGTGCTCCACATAAGGGCTACCTTTTGCATACTATCTGACATCAAGAAAATATCATCACTGAGGATGTTTCACATTGTACAAGCTATCATCTAGACATCTCCTAGCACATAGAGATTTCTGTTCTCCTTCAGAAAGGAAAGCAACCTCACAGGGTTGGGACCCAGTCCCACAAACAATGTTTAATGAGGCTCTAATAAAGCCCTGAATAAACTCATGCACACCCACTTTATTTAAAGAGAAAATGGACTGATAATGTCTGATACATTGCCTTTCTTTTGTCGAGTCCCTATCGCTCCTCCTTCCTGTCTTCATCTGTGGGCAACGAAGAAAGCAGGGAAAAGTTCAATCCACCACAGCAACCAGCTGATTCCCGTCCAAAAAGCTGGGAGGAGGAATTAGAGGAATGCACTGGTGCTTCGAGACAAACAACCCCACTTTGTTTCCTGCTCGCTCTGATACAGGAGGAATGCAAGCACTCTGAACAGAGACGGCTTCACAAAGACTAACATTTACTGTCCTTACGCAGAAAAAAAAAACGCTCTGCTCTCGTTAAAGATTCAGGAGCTAATATATTGTCTGGCTGCCACTTGAGCTTGCCAAAGTATTACAGATGTCTATGATGTCTGATTCTTGTAATAAATAAATAAAACCTACAAAGATTCTACTGTATCTCCTTAGCAGAAATCTTCTTTACAGAATGCTAAAAGGTTTCGACCCAATTTATGCTAACTATAGCTGGGGGACAGAGCCGATGGCCGGGCTATCATTGAATGGGGAAAGATAGCTGTTTCCAATGATACTGTCAATTTCACCGAGCTGTACTTTAAGCTCAGAAGTATTGGCACCATTATCACTGGAAATGTGCGAGAAATCCAACCGTTAATTAATTTAGGAAAATCTTACCGGAAGAAATCAACAAAAAACTAATTTACAATTGTTGGCAATGTAACTGAATAAAAGGTCCCCATTTATACGTTCAGTGTTAACGAACAAGAGATTAGAAAAGAGATTATGGTGCGTGCGATGGGATGTACAAATCTATAATAAGGGTGTAACTGAATACAAATGCATTTAATTCATATTGAACAGATAATGTGTTCTGAAAGGATACAAACCTCACCGTGAAGGTTCACAGGGTATTTAAAAAAATATATTTGGAGTAGTGTCCGTGTGTGTATTACGACCCTGATATATGAAGGTATAGTAATTGTGTGCTGCAGTCTGCCCATGAATGTTGGTTTGGCTGGTATTTCTTCGAGTAGTGGAATATTCGAATAGTGGAATATTCACTATTCTCAAAATACACAAAGAGTCCTATTTTAGCTTGACTTTTATCCTGTATATTTAACTCTGTGAAATATTATAGATATAGATAGATAGATAGATGTTCATGGTATTAGACCTGCTAACCACACCACACTGAATTTGTACTATTTTGTTATGCTCCGACACATTCCATACAGATCATTAAAAAAAAAACCCAGTGATAATTAGCTGGTTAGTTAATTCAGGCGAGTTGAAACAAAAGACTCCTGAAAGCAACAAATGCAAGTGTATAGTTTCGTCCAAGAATTGCCAAGCTGCTCCGAGATGCATGACAGTCTTCATGCGTGACAGGAAACTATTTAAATGCTTGTCATTGCAAGAAAGACCAGCAGGAAGTAGCTGGGAACGAGTTAAAATAGAACGCGCTTAACTGACATTCTTACATTGCTGAAAGAAACACAGGATGCAAATGAAAGCATTGTTTTACTGTAACATTTGGAAAATAACCAAAGGGACCACAGGGGATGCTAACGTACGTCCTCTCCTCCCATTCTACTTAAATACTGAGCAGGGATAATATTAGATTGCAAGCATTTACAAAACCCACTGACAGCGCTGAAGGTCGCTACCATTTACTTCAAGGTTATTTGAGACAACAGTCAGTTAAAGCCTTGAACACAGCACAGGGTAAAAGCACAGCTAATCACAGCTGGGTTTTTTTTTTTTTTTAGAAAACTATGCATCAAAAATCGTTCAGCGTTATTCATGAGTGAAGGCCACGCCACAAAATAAGCTGACTTTTATTCTTGAAACAAGAGGAGAGAGATTTCTACATCAGTGTTTCTTTCTCCTTTGGTTATTACATACCAGCCATTTCAGAAGAAAAGAAAAATCAACCTCAAAGAATAGTGAATTGAGGAAAGAAGGGAAAATATAGATGGATCGGGACAGGAGACGTATTTCGCCATTGGGTTCTCTTAGGGAAAATGTTTGAAAGAACTCGAGGGATCTTTTTCTATTACTGAATCCTATACCAGAACCAATATAAAGCAGAACCTTGTTAGTAAGTTACAAACATGAACCCTTTCTGTGGTGTCTATGTATTTGGAGGTTGTCGAGTTGCATACCTTTATATGTGACAAGACTTTGTGATCCATCTCCCACCAGCTGAGCTCTTCATTGGATCATTTTCCATCTACTTCCTGGTTTATTTCCTAAACAAGCGCGTGTCCTTTCTTTGGTTAACGCAAAGTATTTCCATTCTCTTGGGCTAGTTCTGAGCCGTTTTTGCGACTATTCTTTTCGATTCTCCTTGTGATTTTGATGTGCGATGCCTACACCGTGTTTGAACTTCACTAACTCGGATTGTGATTTAATAACTTTGCACACAGATCCTAATGTCTCTGCTGAGTCTGTTTCGTTTCAAAAGGATACTAGAAACTGAATGCCAGGACGCAATGAGCAGAGCATAGTCACAAAGAACATTCATGTAAAAAGGAAATATTCCTTGTGGCTAAACTTTGTTGCACCAGGACAGGGTTGGAGACAGGCCCGGTCAGTTAGGGTCATGAGAAGAAAATACCAAATTCCTGGCCTTAGGAATGACAAACAGAGCAGACGACAAGAGCAAGAAAGTCAGAGCAAATTTACTCACTGTAAACAGTTGTGGTCATTGTGGGTTCAGTTGTTGGATGCCCATTTAGAAACAAAAAAAACAAACAAGTTGACAGTTTCAATTCAATTAGAATTTATTTGTACAGTGGGGGAAAAAAAGTATTTGATCCCCTGCTGATTTTGTACGTTTGCCCACTAATAAAGAAATGATAGGTCTATAATTTTAATGGTAGGTTTATTTGAACAGTGAGAGACAGAATAACAACAAAAAAATCCAGAAAAACACATGTCAAAAATGTTATAAATTGATTTGCATTTTAATGAGGGAAATAAGTATTTGACCCCTCTGCAAAACATGACTTAGTACTTGGTAATGACTTAGTAATTACTTTTCATTTTCAATGCCCTGGCTGAGGGAAGGAGGTTCTCACCCAAGATTTGATGGTACATGGCCCGTCCATCGTCCCTTTGATGCGGTGAAGTTGTCCTGTCCCCTTAGCAGAAAAACACCCCCAAAGCATAATATTTACACCTCCATGTTTGATGGTGGGGATGGTGTTCTTGGGGTCATAGACAGCATTCCTCCTCCTCCAAACACGGAGAGTTGAGTTGATGCCAAAGAGCTCCATTTTGGTCTCATCTGACCACCAGAGGACAACTGGGTGAAAGTGTTGTGGTCAGATGAGACCAAAATGGAGCTCTTTGGCATCAACTCAACTTGCCGTGTTTGGAGGAGGAGGAATGCTGCCTATGACCCCAAGAACACCATCCCCACCATCAAACATGGAGGTGGAAACACGTTCATGTAAAAGAATTCCTTCTGAAACCTGGGATCGATTTTGCAATTGCATAAGTCACATTTGTGCAAAACACTAGGCACTATGTTCGTCCATCACGAGCGGAGAGCTTCCACACCTGATGCAGACCAAATCATGGTTTGGTTGAAGCAAGGCTCCAGACCACCATTTTCAACCAGACCGGAGATTGGTTCTCTGGACTGCTGTCGGGTTTCACCAAATGCTTTCACCAAAATTTACTGAACTCTTTTGGAACCTCAGATCACAAATGAGCAAACCAGAGGCGAGAGTGGTAAAGAAAAACTCCCTGAGACGACATGAGGTAGAAACCTTGAAAGGGAACCTGTCCTCTTCTGGGTGACAACGGATAGAGGGTTTATGATTCATTACAGTGTACATGTGTAGAATAGTAAAGACAAACTGTACTGTGTGATTCTGAATAAGGCATGAACGCAGCACGGCCTTTATAAGAATATTGATGATTATTAAGGAATGGATGCTATGTAGCGTATAGCTTCTACAGAACCTGGTGTCCTAGAAGACATGCGATATTCTTGAAGACCTGACAGCTGATACTACAACGATGTAGATGTTTTGCTACATGGAGCTTAGCTGTTGAGATTCACTTTCCTGTTAGCGAAGAACTGCTGTAGACAAACTGCTCCCCTGGGCCCCTGTTTGTCTGATGTGGTCTGGCTGTTGTTGTATCCACACTCCTACGTCTGATGTACATTAAACAAGGCGTCTAGTTTTCATGAAAAAAAAAAAAAAGTTCCACAACCAAAAACCGCCCCCTCCTCTTTGGTAACATCTCTCTGAGATCAGAGTGCGCTAATCCGCGCTACTGCTGTGGTGCACTGTGGTGTTATTGACTGCTCTTTCTACCGAAACCCCTTTGTAACTGGAGAACATGTGAGCAATATGGTGTCTGGTTGGACATAAAAATGAGCCCAGAGTTACAAAAAGGTTCTCGAACGTTAATCATCATGGGAGTCTCTAAAACAAGGGGCCCTTTAACAGAGTTATTTTATGAGCAATATTTTGATCCAAGTTGATTTATACTGTAGGCCTACTTGTCTTTTTGTTATCGAGTTATTGGAGTTTAGAGGAAACCCACTTTATTCAGTCTAACAACTCTCACAGACTTCAATAATAAATAGAATAACTTTCCGTTGCAGTAACTAATCGAAAACGCCTGTTTGAGAACTTTCTAAAACATATTGTGCGATTCCAAATCATCTTTACATGCTTTCCCCGAGTACTACAGTACAGCATGAACATTTTATTGTCACTTAAAAAAACACAACATTTATATCGTTCACTTGTAAACACATCTAGACGCGGCTATACCCGGCCTTTATTAGACGAGGTACGTCAGAAATAAATGACACCCAACCATGGAACGGATTACGTCAATGAAACCACAGGAATGAACTATTCAACCTGGCAATCTGTTCTTGAAATCGATTGCTTCAAACAAGCTTTTACTCTGCTGACTAACAACCCAGATGTTCCTCGAGGATGTCAAAGATGGCATACGTGCTGTAGTGTGAGTGTGAAGCTTCTGTACAGCTGAGTCGAGGTATTGGGAATAAACCCAACCATTATGCCCCCTAGAGACACTGGAAAAATCCAGACGTAGAAACGACTAACGCTCCTCTTATTCATATCTGTATAGAACACATTATCTGTTCATTCTGAACAATGTAATCATATTTTTTACATCACTTAGTCCAGATAGATGATGGATGCTTAAAGGTTGTCTTCTGAAAGCCTGGTTTCTTGCTGGATGGCAAGTATAAACTGGCAAACCTCACGTTGTCGATCCATCCTCCAAAAAATCTTCACAAGAGTGTTTGTATCATGCTTATGAATACAAGGATGTTAAATGATCAGGGTTACCCCCAATTGGAGCAGTGTGGTCCAGCCAGCGTGGTATAATTCTGCCCGGCCAGAACACTTCCACCAAGCCCAGATCTTGATAGGATCTCTGGACTGGAATTTATTCAACAGTCTCTGGCACCAAGACATGATGTCCAGTCCACCTGACGTCAGACAAGGAAGCTTAACGCCCCCGCCCCCACACCCCCGAGGCTGTTCGTGTTGCACCATGGCTCGACGTGTCACCCAGTGACAAAAAAATGCATTATTGATTCTTCTGGAAAGATCCGTCTCTTTCCAAGTCTTCTTGAGATGCCCTCTGAGGCCACACCACCTTCACTGGAAAGAAAGACACTGAAAGGCACAACGCCAAAGAAAAAGCATTCGATAACATTTCGGAAAAAAAGTTTAATTTTAAGTGCAACAATTTTGGAGAAAAAAAAATTAAGAAAGACAACAGTACTAAAGTGTAAGTGTAAAGTGTTTCATCATTGCTGGGGTGGACGAACGTATATTGCACAAAACTAGATCCTACATCTGATGTACAATGAACCATACAAAGTCAAACCCCAGCAACCAATTGGCGATCACTGTTATATCTCTCTTGACCAGGAATTCCCATGGCTTATTCACATGGCGTGACCCCCCGGTGCTCGACCACGAACAATACAACAGCACAGGATGAAGCACGATCGCTCCAAACATAGCAAAGCAGCCTGGAGTGTGACCTTTCCTTCACTGGAGCTAATCCGGGTGGGCTCCATGCGCTGATGCGAGTCATTATCTCAGCCTCTCTCATATTTCACCAGCAGCTCACTCCCGCAGGTGTGATGAACGCACCGTGCACCAGGGACCGGGAAATGTCCTTTCGCGAGGAACCATGCAGACTAGACGTTTAGGGTCCGCAGTCACGGCAGTTCTATTTCCAGGCCGTCTCACATAACGCTGAATGATTCAATGCCCGTGTGGTCACCTGACACCGAGGTACACATGTGGAGAGCACGTAGAGCATGAAACAGGCGGCGTGATGGATGGCCACTTAGTGTCGTACATTACTCAGCTCATGCATCTTTTACCAACATGTGTTCTGCCCTGCTTGTTGAAACAGTAAGAGGACGTAATTCATGTGAGGGAACGTGATCTCACGTGGGCTAATGACTAATGAGCCCATGCACGCACAGATCAGCGAGCTCATCATATCCGGCTAGGTACAGGACATAGATCTACAGGCAAAATGTATGGAATAACGCACTTTGGGGCATGCCGTTATAGGAAAATAATCCTCAGATTGGTACAAAGTCCTGACACTGGAGACTCCTTACAAAAAAAAAGTTCATGAAATCTACGACACATTTCGCTTTCTTGATAATAATTATTTGTTTAGTATTAGGCTCCGATGATCTGCAACATCTACCACACGCTGTGATTGAGTCATTACCACGGAAACAATAATGCATTAGAAAACGTTCCTATGTTAATTCCCATGTTAATAATTTACAGTAAATCAGACTGCACTTTACTAAAACCGAATGTAGCCAGCTCTACGTTTTGAGGTTCTATATGCACAATAGAGCGTTTCCAGCAGAACCCTTTTTTTGGGGGAAATGAAGAACCGTTAACTTTCCAAAGAACCCAAGCAGAAGCAGAAATTATGCAAATTGTAGTCAAATCAAAACCTACATTCTTTTCATGGTTGAGAGAGACACAGCTATGAGATTTGCTGATAAACCCGCAAGGGAGGAAAAATAAAAGCATTCCTTAAGGGGGTTTTGAAAAGTTTAGGCTTTCACAAACAAACAAACAAACAAATAAATAAATAAAGGGTTCCTTCAAAAGGTTCTACCCTCTACTGAACACTCTGGGTTCTAAGGATTAACTGAAAACACACACATATGTCCGTTCAGCCATGTTTTGAACCTGGTAGTTATCCTGCCTCCAATCATTTTCCAGAGGAAAAAATAAAATTATAAACCGCTCGCCCACACCCGTGATGGGCCTCTCAGGAAAGCAACACCCTGGTCGTCTGCTTTATTTATTCACGCTCCTGAAAGCCTCCAGAGACAGGTCCCAGAAATAAGCAGTGGAAGGGTGTGGAGGTTCTTTTGGGAGAATCGTGTGTGGGGGATTAACGCTAACAACGCATTTCATTTGTACAATTACACAGTAACACAACCAGAACAATGGCTCCGTGCAGCCTCGGATCACCAGATCCTGCATGTTAACTAACGCACAATGCTTCTCTTTCTAGTACTTGGAACAATTCGTTGACCTTTGTGGACAGAAGTGTTTGTTTTAGACGACACCTTTAACACGAACAGGTAATTAATGGGAAGGTTGTTGTCAAAAGAAAGAGCCACATAAACTCAAAAATACACAATAAATCTGTGAATGTCTTGTGTCTGAATATCTCCTCAGTGAATAGGATTAGCAATGTATCTAACAGGCAAGCCTACTGTAACAGATGGTCTACTGTTAGAGTTTGTTGGCTAAAAATACCAACGAAGCTACGTAATCTACCCATAAAATAAAGCAGTTTGTTAGTTAGCTAAAAATGAAAAGGCAGCAAGCTAATAACTCTGAGATAAAGAGTATTTTATTAAGTCTAGCTAACTAGCAAGCACAACACGGATAATAGCAACGGACAAGTTGCTATTAGAGGTTGTTAGCAAACATTTTTAAAGACAAATAGGCTGCTATTAGAGCTAGCTATTTATAATAGCGCTATAAGATAATAGCAAGGAATATAAATAGCTACATTGTTTTCTAGCTTTGTAAGTCCTAAAATGATGCTTATAATAAAATAAAACAAGATGAGAACTATGAGATGAGGTGGTTATAGCAGGTATGTTACATGACCTACATGATAGCTAATATCTTGACTAGCATGAGGTTGAGGAGTCATTCCAGAACAGTGGTGTTACTGAGGGAAAACTTTCCTGAAATTTCTCACACGTACACATCAAGCAACATTGCGATTTGCCCTTGGTTTGTACTTTGGACTGTTTTTGTTTTGCTTGAAATCAATAAGAGCTGCTTAGGCTCTTTACACATGAAGGTCCAGAGGGAGCGAGGAACAGAGCCGGAGTGTGAACCACACGCGACCATCAAGGCCTGCTTTATTCCGGCTGAACTGCTTTCCGAGACTACAGGCGCCCTACTGATGACTGGAAACACACAAAACACACACAGATGGAAAGCGGTGGAGAAAAGCTCCAGTCAGAGGACCCTGGCAGGGGGGAACTTGGCGGGGACACATGCTTCAAAACACATGAACGGCCATTAAATGTCAGTGTGTCACATGAGAACGTACACAAAATGATACTGTTTTACAGGTTCATCACTGATTTACAGTTAGAACAGAGAAGAAGATGCTTAACTGGCTAATCTCAATGCTCAGTGCTGACATTTTCAAATTCTGTTAACGAAGTTAAAATTGCCCACATTACTTAATGCTATTTCATAATGCGAACACACTTTTAGCCTGTTCGTTCAGTATTTAACCTAATCCAATGCCAGTTCATGGATTAGCCCATTCACTACAGTGCTAGTTATATATTTAAGCTGTTAACTGTAATTATAGTTTCGGACTATAATAGTAGATTCTTTTTAGCCTGGCTACTACATTGCTAGTCTACTATATTTTTAGACAGTTTTCTGTAATGCTAGTTGGTGGATGAACATGTTGACTGTAATGATGGTGCTATATTTAGACTGTGTACTATAATTATAGCTGCATATTTACACTGTTTAACATGGCAATAGCTTGTGTGTGTGTGTTTTTAAAGCCTGTTTATTATACAGCTATACATGTTTAGCGAGTTAAATAGAACAGGCTTTTTTTAGAACCTGTTTACAATGCTAGTTCCAAATTGAGCTTTTTTTTAGCCTGCTTACTATAATGCTAGTTCATGGGTTAGACCGTTTAGTGTATTGCCAGCTTTGGCTTACCCTGCTAATTATAAAGCTAGTTTGTGGATTAGTCCGTTTTTAATTTATTTTTTATGCTAGTTCATTTATCTTCATGCTAATTTGTGCTCTAGCCTGTTTATCATCATTCTAAATCTCTGTTTAACCTGTTCATTGTAACGCTAGTTCATGGGCTAGTCTATCTTATACAACATTAGCTCATTTCTTCAGTATAACATTCACTCATTTAGGATTAGCAGGTGCATGGTTATTGTTAGCTCATGGCTTAGTATATTTACTCAGTTTGTCAGTTAGCATGTTTGCTCTAATGCTAGTTTGCGGATTACAGTAAACAGTAAAGCACCGTGATATTAAATAGCAGAAAGACATTTGTAGGCGAGTCGTGTCCTAAACCAGTGTGCTCATTATCATAGTTTCCACAGAAGGGCTACAAAGGACAGTGTGTGTGTGTGTGTGAGAGAGAGTGAGAGAGAGAAATATATCTAACCATCTCACTCTTGTCAGTTCTCAAATTCTCTCTCTCTGCCTTTCTCCCTCTCTCTCCCTCCTCATATCAGCCCTGCAGGTGTGCTCCAGTCAGAACCCGGCTAAACAAAGGCCGCACACAGGTTATTCAATTAAGAAGTCGTTTATAAAGTCATATCTGTTCAGGTCCTGAAGGAGCACGATGATACACGGAGTGTGGTGTTATTAAGGCGCAGGAGAGCCTCAGACCTGAAACCAGCAGGGTTAAGCGTGTAATTTAAGAGGCTCCCCATACAGCCAATCATCCAGAATGGCCTGTAATGCTGCACAAATAAACACAGGTGCAGTTCTCCTTTCCTTCTGCTCTCCCTTATTACCCCCATCATGACTCGAGGGCACTAGGTAGGGGCTTTCCAGGTAAAAATGAAAGAGTAGGCGCACAGCTGTCTCAGAATTTGCATTTAGTAGAGATGAAACGGAATATGGAGACATTATTGAGAACGGACAGATAGCATGTCTAAATGGATACAAAAAAGGAGTGCTTTTTATTTTATTTAAAAAAACTGAAGAAAGCTTCAGAGGGCGACTAGAAGACCATAAGAAACGTGAGTCCGGTCCGATATGAAGCTGTGCATTTGTATTCATCAGGCCATATGGGATTTTGGAGAGAGTTTTTTTGATTGTTGCAGCCAAAAACGCTCAATTTTCCTGCGAGTTTTCTTTTTTCCCCCCTTTTCAAAATTTGCGATGCAAGAAATACTTGAAATCGCATGAAATCGTTTTCGCAGCGATGTTCGTTGGTAAACGAGAACTTTTAGAGGTACTCGTTTGACGTACGCGAATCGAAGAGGGCTTCGTATTCAGGCTTCGTTGTGACGACATCACGCAGCGCACAAATCTGCCATGATTCAGAAAAGAAAAAATTCACAAACTCCTCCAAATATTGCTCAATTTTGTGTTCATTTCTGTGAACGCAAAATCCTGGAAGGACTGATTTAGATCATGAGTTACTGCCTGGTCAGGGTCTCGGTGGTTGAAATTAGGCTACTAAATTTGTTCCTGTTTTAGGAGTAGAAATAACGATATTTGTTAACAATATTGCTGGAAGTCACAAACATGTAAGACCAATTATGAACCGGATTAATGTAGTTGAGGTCGAGGAACTCCCCGAGTCAGAATTTACAGATCAGACACTGCTGACATTTTCTACATCTGTGTATTTAATCCAGGGTTTTCAGAGGCAAATAGTGGTAGGTGAATACCTGAATCCAGTTTAAGCCACACCCCTTTTAGGTTTAAATCTGGATGCAGATTTCCCAAGCTCCTTAAGTGCCACCGTGTGTGCTTTTCTTCTTAATGTCTTAAATCTAAAACTTAAAAGTAACACCACATCCACGTTTAGGTCAGGCAGAGTCGGCACAGTGTCGTGAAATCGAAACCAAGAGCCGGGCAGAAACGTGAAAAGAGGGGGTGGGGGGGGGGGCAGGACAAGGTGTGTTAATTCTCTTCTGACACCAAACACAACAACGTCGCTGTTTAAAAGCATATGGGGAACAAACAAATAGTTCTTGTTACTGTCACAGCTCGAATAATCCGGCTTTGGATACAGTTTCAGCATTCCAAGAGCGACAAAGATGGAGCAGGTTAAAAAAACAAAAAAACCATGACACCTAATTTTAAGTCAAACGGAGGAGGATGGGATTATTGGCATGGATGAGGTCATGGTTTGTGCTCTCGCATGTCCAAATGTCACGCTTAAGGTTAACGTGTTCTCACCGCCGTCCGTTTTTACAGGATGGAGGAAAACAGAGGCCTAAAAAGCACATTCTTTGGCTCAATGGTGTAAGGCATTCCCCACTTAAACCAGTTTTCAGCTTCTTTAATATTACTGCTGTTCCCATTAATACGAGCGGATAAGGTAAGGTGTTTTCCGAATGAACACAGCAGATTCTGGCAGGGTTTAGATCCGTGCGGAGAGTAGCACATCTCAACCACTTCCTCTTAACAGACAGAAGTGCTTAGAGTTTAGGGTTTTAAACAGTTGAGCTCATTCAGAAAGTTTAGTTGAACAAGAGCAGAACAGAAAATCACAGACTTCAGAACATTTCAACTTCCCCTTGATGATTCATATATATTTCTTAACTCGCTCAAACTGCACGCTCCAGATTTCCTTACCAACTAATTTGCATGCTGGCATGATCTCTAGCAGTGCTTCACACAAGATGGAGGAGCTGCTTCAGGAAAACCTCATTTATACGTGGAGTATTTGACGCTGCTGGTTTGTCAACAAAGCTATATGTTGTGCTGTGCATCATAGAAACTTTTCATGTCTTTTACCACAGCGCTGCTGGATTCTGATTGGTCAGAAGGTGCTGATTCTTTGACTAGAGTAGCAGGCCAAGTTGTCAGCAGTGATTCCAAAGGATTCTTCCTGCTCAAAAGCAGTGAGGTTAGAACGTTTGTTTGGTACCGTGACTATTTAGTTCTTTAGACTATTTAAACTTCAGTTTGACTTGGTAGTACTTCCTGTCAGATTGTTTCCTGGCGATGGTGAAATGAGTCACTTGTAGGGGTGTAAACCTCAGGCTTGCATGTGATACGATACTAAACAATTTTGATTTACCGTTAATTCACGAATGATGACGTTGAGAAAGACTTCATTTCAAATCATTACTTTTTAAACCGACGCCCCAAAAATAATGCTGCAATGTGCCTTACCAATGTGTCTGTGGTGCGACAGAAATTCCACACCGTTCCTCTTGACATAGGGTTTAGGAACGTTTAACAATATGCAGCTGGCTGTAAAATCTTTCGAACATTGTTTACACGTTAGGATATGCAAATGTATCATTTGCATAAACACACACGAATAAAAACACCACGGTTTTCTCCTCGCTTCGATATCTGCATATCGTATGTGTACGAATATGCACATGTCGGTTACACATGGCGTCTTTGTTCTCCGTGGACGTTTCCTCGATTCACGTAACAAGTCTGACTTCAAAGAGGCCGTGTGACGATTTTAACGCGCTCGAAATTCCTCTCACGAGCACGGCGATCAGGTACAAATTTGTGCCAGGAACAAAAAAAAAAAAAGTTCAAAGACGTGAAAGAAAGATGGTATAAATCTATGTCCATGTCATTCCTTTACCTTCAGGCTGCGACGCTTTGATATGAGAGACAATCCTGCGTCTTTGTGAGGTCGGGACGACTGGAGGCGGATTTTAATCACGCTTTCCTTTAACATGATACGGTACTGATGTACGCCGCAGTGTGAAGACATTTATCCTATTTATCTTTGCTGATTAACCATGTAAGAAATAAAACATGACAGGATGTGGGTGGTGAGAAAGTTCATTACTTTCCGATAAAAGCATGTCCTGAAGTGGTTCGTTTTTCTTACATCACACCGATTTGCCTAATTTCTTATTCATTTATTTTTTTAATTAACAAACGACACATTGTACTTTTTGACCATTTATAGTTCAATTTAATGCTGTGGAACATCCGCAAGACAAGTTGACACTGGAGACTTCTTCCATTTCCTTACAGAAACTGTCACCAATCAGAATCCAGAATACAAGAATGTAATATCCTATATACACAGACTGCAAAAGGAAAAAAGGCCATAAATAAATAAATAAATAAATAAATAAAAGCATAAAGTTTTCTCCAAGCAAACATGCTCGTTATCAACATTCCCAGCAGGCAGCTTGTCGACGTGGCCGTGACTCATTGCAGTGCTCGGTTTGTGTGGCAGCACCCTGAGGAGCTGTTTACATTACAGTGACATGTTCCCCTCTACTTCTGGTGCATTCGAGCCATCCATCGTGACGCCAAATCCAGGATAATCAGATCCTCACACCAGCTCTGCTCCGATGGACAGTGCACACACACAGCTAATAATCTGTGACAAAATCCTTTTGGGTCGAGAATTTGTCGAGAAAGGCTGTGGGTCAAATTCTAATTTGTTAAAATAAAAATAAATTAAAAATGCTCAGACAAGCAACCAAAGATCCAAACATTACAAATTATACAACCGATTACAGTATCTCACAAACGTGAGTACACCACTCACATGTGTGTAAATATTTGATGATAGCGTTTCATGTGACAACACTGAAGAAATGACACTTTGCTACAATGTAAAGTAGTGAGTGTACAGCTTGTGTAACAGTGTAAATTTACTGTCCCCTCAAAATAACTCAACACACAGACATTAATGTCTAAACCGCTGGCAACAAAAATGAGTACATCCCTAAGTGAAAATGTCCAAATTGGGCCCAATTAGCCATTTTCCCTCCCCGGTGTCATGTGACTTGTTAGTGTTACAAGGTCTCAGGTGTGAATGGGGAGCAGGTGTGTTAAATTTGGTGTCATCACTCTCACACCCCTCATACTGGTCACTGGAAGTTCAACATGGCACCTCATGGCAAAGAACTCTCTGAGGACCTGAAAAATAGAGTTGTTGCTCTACATAAAGATGGCCTAGGCTATAAGAAGATTGTCAAGACCCTGACACTGAGCTGCAGCACGGTGGCCAAGACAATACAGCGGTTCAACAGGACAGGTTCCACTCAGAATAGGCCTCGCCATGGTCGACCAAAGAATTTAAGTGAACGTGCTCAGCGTCATATCCAGAGGTTGTCTTTGGGAAATAGATGTACGAGTGCTGCCAGCATTGCTGCAGAGGTTGAAGGGGTGGGAGGTCAGCCTGTCAGTGCTCAGACCATGCGCCACACACTGCATCAAATTGGTCTGCATCGCTGTCGTCCCAGAAGGAAGCCTGTTCTAAAGATGATGCAC
>JAFFST010009353.1:0-25707 GCA_022414735.1 Noturus placidus
TCAAAGCAGAATTTAAGTCGGAAAATTCTTGTTGCAAATCCCCGAAGTCCACACGCAATTTATTTTTAACGATGTCAGCATTTGCATCATCTTCCATTAATTGCTCCATATGCTTTACCATGCTCGTAAGCTGGGATAGCTTATACCTGCGTGCATGAACTTGTCTGGACTTGTGTTCTTCCACAGCTTTCTCAGTGAATTTTACTGTCCGTTTTTCACTGTCTTGTTCATCCATGACCAGCGAATGTTTACACACCTTTTAATGCAAATGTCAAATCCGTAGGGTGAACTAAAACACACGCAAACTGCGTTCCACTTCGTCATTCAACCAGAGGCCTCCTATTAATTATTTCTCTCTCGCGCGCGCGCCAAGTAGTTTATGGCTCGTTTTGTTTAACGATCCTCGGCAGAGCAAAGAAAGCTACAACTTACAATTTCCTTGTGAAAGTTTCCTCCTTCCATTATTTGTCTCGATTCAGGCAGTTCCAAAGTCCGATAATCCTTGAGGAGCAAGTTTTTTGACTAAATGTAGCTTCCACTGAATGCAGCCTTATTTTGACGCTTTATCCACTCCCTTCATCCACATCCACTTCAATAAATCCACAGAACAACTCGGGATGAGTATCTTCGTTTACTTGGTAATCAACAAAAAACATCAGCATAGGAAAATTACAAAATAATAGAAACGATTACTTAAAAGAAAGAAAGATAAAGGTCAAAGAACTGTGTGGCTCCACTCTAAGTATGCCCGACTGTCACCTGTCCAAGACCTCCCCTCACTCCACGTCATCATGAAATTCGCGCGAGAGTATTCCCAGCGCGTATAGGTGAATCCACTAAAGTAATATACAATACAATCTATATTATCCACACACGTTTTAGATAATTACACAATTAACTCTGTAAATATCTGTAAATATTCACATAAATTTATTTCAACATGAAATAAATCATACAAATTACTGTTTAACACATAATTAAACTATTTATCAAATAACTGAATTTAGGCTCCTACAGTGTTAATCCTATTTTGTTCTCACCTTTCTCGATTCTCATCTAAGCCTAGTTTATGTTGTTTGCCAATTGCCAGACCCCCTCGTCTGTTTTCTGACTGTGATATTGCCTTACGTTTTAGCTTTGTCTGCCTGCCTCTCTTCATTAAAAGCTTTAACTTTAACTGCACTTACATCAGTCTTCAATCCCCATTACATGAAAGAATATTTTACCGATATTTTACCAATTTTATTTTGAGACCCTGTTGAACCCCAAGCCCAAGGAGAGACAGTGGATAGTATTCATGTTATCCCAGATTGTCGGTCTGGCTCACCATAGGCCTAGAGAGTGTGGTGGAGATTATCTCCCTCATTATCTATGGGAAGGCAGTCTTTCAATTTCATTTAGAGACTTTCGGGGGGAGGGCCAGCCTGACAAATGAACCTGCATTCCCCACCTACTGCTGTTCACTATGAGCAGGCAGACAGGACAGCCTCCACAGCCGAGCTCCAGTCCCAGGCCAACATTGTGGCCTGCACAACTCCAGAGCTCCAGCCTGAGACCCATGAGCTCCCGCCAGAGTTCAATGTTGCCACCTCATCTCCAGAGCTCCAGTCTGAGACTCACAAAGTCGTCTCCCCTGCAGAGCTCCAGCCAGAGGTCAACATTGTGACCACATCTCCAGAGCCCAGCCTGAGATCTATGAGATGGTCTCCCCTGCACAGCTCCAGCAGGAGGTCAACGTAGCTAACCCATTTCCAGAGATCCATCCTGAGACTCATAAGGTGGTCTCCCCTGCAGAGCTCCAGCCAGAGGTCAATGGGTTGACCTCATCTCCTGAGCACATGTGTGAGATTGATGATGTGGTCTACATTTACATTTACATTTATTCACTTAGCAGACACTTTTATCCAAAGCGACTTACAAATGAGAGATACAAGCAAAGTGATATCAAGGCCATGGTCTATCTAGCCATGATCCTGTTAGAGGTGAACAAGGCAACCTCCCAGGTTCAATTCCACTTAGAGGTTGACGGCACAGCCTACCAAGTCCTGTTCATGCCTGAGGGTGACACGATGACCTCCCAAGCTATGCTCCTGCCAGAGGCCGGTGGGACAACCTCCTATGCTATGTTCCTGTCTGTGGTCGACTGCAAGACCTTCCATACCAAGTCCTGTTGACACCAGAGGCTGACGAGATGGCCCATCAAGCCTTTCTCATATCTGAGGCTGAGGATATGGTGCCCGAGCATGAAGTGCCCAAATGTGACAGCGTGTGCTTCTGGTTTTTCATCACTGTTTAGCTTGACACATGTTTTGTTTTCAATCTGTCCTGTCTCCACCCCATTATGTAATTGGATCCTCCCTAATTTCTCAGATGTTCTCGTTTCCCTTTTTGATTAGTTTGTACATTTAAACTCCTGTATGTCTTTTTACTGTGTGGCATATTGTATGTTTCAGTGTGTTTATTGCCAGACCTATACTAGGCCTTTTGATCCTTGTTCCACATTTCATGGTGTTGATCCAGTTTTGTTCTCACATTTTTCTATTCTCGTCTAAGCCTAGTTTATATTGTTTGCTGTTTGCCTGCCCCCTCACCTGTTTTGTGATTATGATATTGCCCTACATTTTGGATATTTCTGCCTGCCTCTCTTCATTAAAAGCTTTAACATCTTCAATCCCCATTATATGACAGTATCACAATCCACCTTTCACAGAAGACTTTGAGAGGAGAAATATAGTCCATATATAAGCCATACTCTAAGGTGCAAACCACTCATTAGCGATAAGAATCGGAACGTCAGATTGAAATTCACAAAGAAACATGGAGATGAGCCACAAACGTTCTGGATCATGATTAACCTACCAAAGTGAGGAAAGACCAAAGTGTGGAGAAAGAAAGGATCTGCTCATGATACAAAACAGACAAGCTCATCTGTGAAACATGGTGGGGGTAATATCATACCTTTGGCTTGTATAGCTTTGGCTTGTATAGCCTCGTGTTATGGTGTATTTGTTTTTGTGTCTGTTTGTTTATAAAATGTTTGAAATCTGCAATTGCTTCTGCATCCATCTTTGAATCATGACAAAGAGAAGCAAAAAGGTGACTTCTTTTTTTTATCATACCTGCAAGGGCAACTCAGTTCCCACATTTAAAAGCAGAAAGAATATTAGGAGCATACTTTATTACATTAATTTATCACATATGATTGAGATAAATTCACAAATACCCTACATAGCCTTATTATGTTGGAAATAAAAGAAGACGGAGTGTGCAGATAGTCTATTCATGCCGTTTGTCACAGAAGCAATGCCGAAAAATCAGGAAATCATGGAAAATGTTAAAGAAAGTGAAAGGAAATTCTCTTATAGCATGTACCCTCTTATGTTATGAACTGCAATCAAATACCTATGATGAATGTATTCTCTTAAATTACCTCTTTGAATAAGCTTATCAACTGCTATCCTTGGTTATAGCTATATCCTGGAAATCCACATGTATTTTCATGTCATCATGACACAGAACTCGTTTTGTATTATAACTATGTGCTGTGTGTTTTGGTTAAATCTGTCTGACATTTGGACCAATAGAAACCGTCCACGCATGGCTTCTTATCAATATGTATAAATAATCCTGTTTTTAATTAATAAATGGCAAACTCTCTGTGGACACTCATACTCAGTGTGTGTATTCATTTGGACTCTCTAGGCGCGCACCTGAACTCTGCGGAAATCACACTTTCTAGCACATAGCAGCACATAACTAAAAGTTCATCCATCCATCTATCTATCCATCCATCCATCCATCCATCCTCTAGCGCTTAATCCTTTTTCAGGGTCACAGGGAACCTCGAGCCTATCCCAGGAAGCATCGGGCACAAGTCGGAGTGCACATTGGGCACGGTGTCAGTCCATCGCAGGGCGCAATCACATACACACTCACACACCCATTCATACACTACAGACACTTTTAGACACACCAATAAGTCTACCATGCATGTCTTTGGACTGGGGGAGGAAACCGAAGTACCCAGAGGAAACCACCGATGCACAAAGAGAACATGCAAGCTCCACACATACATGTCCCTGGCGGGACTCAAACCCCGGACCCTGGAGGTGTGAGACAGATGTGCTAACCATGCGCCCCTAGAAATAAAAGTTAATTGAAGTAACTGTAAAACAGAGCCTTGAAGGCATGACAGAAGATCTGACAGGCATAATCTGAGATCCACCGGGGATGGTTTACCGGAAAAGAAAGCCACGGGGTGAAGTTTATATTTGTCTCCCTATCTCTGTGATAGGATGGACCCCACTCATGCTTCGGAAGCATCGACTTCCATGATCTTGAGCTTGTTGAATGCTTCCTGGGCGGCTGGGGTCCAAGCTAGCTGCCTCGGCTTGCCATGTAGGAGGGACGTCAGGGGGTGGGCTATTGTGCTAAACCATCCAATGAACCGTCTGTAAAAGTTGACAAAGCCTAGGAACCATTGAAACTCCTTGACAGTTTGTGGCATGGGCCACTCCATCACCACCTGAACCTTACTTAGGTCCATGGTGACCCCTTCGGGCTGATGACATATCCCAAGAAGGAGGTCGTGTGTTGATGGAACTCTTTTCAGCCTTTACGTAAAGCTGATGCTGCAGGAGACAGTGCAAAACCTGTTGGAGATGGCTGATATGCTCCTCTAGGAATGCGAAGTATACTAGGATGTCGTCAATGTATGTGGTGACTCTCCTCCCCAGCATGTCCCTTGGAACGTCATGAATGAGACGTTGGAACATTGAGGGGGTGTTAGAGAGTCCATAAGGAATGACCAGCTCCTCCTAGTGACCTGAAGTGGTACCTAGGTGGTACTGAAGGCCGTTTTCCACTCATCCCCCTCCCACATGCAGACCAGGTGGTAGGCATTACGTAGGTCCAGCTTGGTGAAGATGATCGCTGACTTTTGTTGTTTGAGGGCTGCAGGTATCAGTGGCCAGGGATAACAGTACTTAACAGAAACTTGGTTTAGGCCCCGATAGTCTATGCACGGTCTAAGGCTGCCTCCCTTTTTGTTCACAAAAAAGAAACCTGCTGAGGTGGGAGACGTGGAAGGTCTGATATATCCCTGTTGGAGCACCTCATGAATATACTCCGTCCATGAGGTCATGATATTCGTGAGGAACTCGGACTGGAATGGGTGGAGTGGGACACTCCACTGCATACTCCACAGCATCACATGTGTCCTGCGTTATTCTCATGAGTTCTTGTCTCGTCTCCCATCCATCGGGAGAGTGATAAAAGGTATGCCGGAAACGTGTAATGAACTCCACTAGTGAAGTGATAGTGCCGCACTCCCGCTCCCACACTTCTATAGCCCATAACAAGCATGTCCAATTAAGAGCTCCAGGAAGTGTGTGATCTTGTGATCTCCGGCATGTTTGAGTAGCTGGCGAAGAACAGAGAGCATTGTAGCAGGATCCCTTTACATCGCTCTGGCTCTCCAGCATACCTTTCTGGCATCGGAACTGGAGGAATCTGTGCAGGGGACAGTGTGGCGCATAGGACGGATTGAGACAGATAAGCCACCTGCTACGTTAGGATAGATAGCTGGTTTTGGTGGACATTCATCGCTATTCCGTGGCCGTCTAAGGCTTGACACCTTTCCGGCTCATTTGCTGCTTCTATAACACGGCGAAGTAATCTGTTATGCTACGGTACCTGAAACAGAAGCAAGAGCAGGTAGGAATGACTTCAAAATGCGAGGGTCAGTCAGAAATCTTAGTCACAGGGAAGACATTGGACAGACGATCGGGCGAACAGGCAGTACAAGGCTTAGGCAGATAACCATAGTCAACAAACAATGTAAGTATCAAAATCAGATTAGCGAATATGGAAACTAAGGCTTGGTTCATGACAGAGACAAGGCTGCTGAGCATTTACTTTGCAAGCAAGAAATGCTTTAACCGACACTTAAATATTAAATATGTGTGTGTGTGTGTGTGTGTGTGTGTGTGTGTGTGTGTGTGTGTGTGTGTGTGTGTGTGTGTGTGTGTGCGTGATTGGGTGCAGGTGTCCATGATCAGAACTCGGGAGAAGGTGCGTGCGTGTGTATGTGAATTGTAGTTCTTGTCGGCCATGTTTGTAGTTTGTGTTGCATTATGGTAATTGTAGTTGCTGGTTCGCTGCAACATGACAGCCTGCGACGAGCCACTTCCTTTTTCCCAGGCCAGTCTAGATTAAGTTTTTCTACTGCCCTAGTAATCGCTTCAAGCAGCTCTTTAAATGCTTGAGAGCTGTTCTCCATTTTTGGTATAATGGCTCCCCCATTTGGGTACGCTGTATATTTTATTGTTTTTAAAATAGAATGGGCATTAATGGAGAACCCCTCTGTATTTTCTTTATGCTGTGGAGAGGCGGAGCTTAGCCTACCTTTTATCTAGCTGACCAGTGTTGCCAACTTAGTGACTTTTCAGACCCCTTTTTTTTTTTCAAAAAAATAAAATAAAAATGCGCCTAGAGACAAATCTAGTGACTTTTTGGATAAACCTAAGCAACTTTCCAAATATTGCCAGTAATGTCCTGCAAGCGCAAGGTCTTGCTATCCTGCTGCACTCTCACCTCCCTTTGTGAGTGGCTGAGAGCAGGAGATTTAATGTCATGGCTAACAAGACACCCCCTTCATCCCAATTTACATCATTCGTATGCGAATGTTTTTAGAATGTAATGTAACATGTTTTGCATGTAAAATAGTACACAGTATTACAGCCTAGTTCTCTTGTTCAAAGTAGTTATAGTGTTCAGAAACATTTTTGATCATTCATGTTCCATACCTGTCTATTATATAGTTTAATAAATGTCATAAAAGTTATTTTTTTTTTAAAACATAAAAGTTATGAAAAGTAATTTAAAAATAACAAAAACAGAAAAGCTAAAAAAATCTATCTATCTATCTATCTATCTATCTATCTATCTATCTATCTATCTATCTATCTATCAAAAACTGATTATAAATTAGGTTTTATATATAGATAGATATAGATATAGATATAGATATAGATAGATTTGATAAAGAATAGATAATCATTATACCTGGTTTTCTCCAATATGGGGGGGGGCACATGATAGGGGAGGCTCGGGGGGGCTTTAGTTACAAAAGATTGAGAACCTCTACTTTAAAGTAATAGGCTTACTTCATTGTGTGTAAGTGTATCTACAGCATTTAGCCTATAGTATATGGGGTGACTACCACCGAATCCACTTGAGCTACACATGATCTTATGGAGATACTGGAAGATCCTGGTCCATTTGGCTTTCCTGGACCTGTGTGAGCTGTCTCGGGTGTCCTGCCCTGGATGGAGCCCTCACCTGCTCCAATTCCAGCCATGCAAATTTCATATAAATTAATAATGAACTCTTTCAGAATATCTGTTGTAACGCAGATGAGGATGGGTTCCCTTCTGAGTCTGGTTCCTCTCAAGGTTTCTTCCTCTTAAACATCTTAGGGAGTTTTTCCTTGCCATTGTCGCCACTCAGTGGCTTGCTCAGTTGGGATAAATTCAAACCTTTAATATCTGTATACTGTGTTGATATTTCTGTAAAGCTGCTTTGAGACAATGTCTATTGTAAAAAGCGTTATACAAATAAAATTGAATTGAATTCAATATCAAAGTTATAATGGAAGCCTCATAAAATGAAAAAAAAAAATTAAGAATAATTATTGCATCCTGTCAATAAACATGCTCTACAGAAATATTTCACATATGTGTTTATTGACTTTCCCAAAAGACTGTGGCTGAGGCTCAGTTGGTAGCGGGTTGTCCACTAGTCCACTAAACGTAAGGTTGGCGGTTCGATTCCCAGTGATTCCACATGCCGAAGTGTCCTTGGGCAAGACACTGAACCCCAAGTTGCTCATAATGGCAAGTTAGTGCCTTGCATGGCAGCTCTGCTACCATTGGTGTGTGTGTGAATGATACACAGTGTAAAGTGCTTTGGATAAAAGCACTATATGAGTGTGCCATTTACTTCCAACATAAGTATGTTTTGTTAAAAAAAGGTTTTCTGTTCAGTTTTCAGTAGAGGGAAATGTGTCCTTGTTTATGACATGCCATACACTGCAATAAATAGATATTATGTGGACAGCTTAGGTAGAGGGACCAAGCTTATCATTCTTGTGATTCCATTTGTTAAACAGTTACTGACTACTCAGTTCAACTGCTAACTTATATGGTATATATGAACTAGGCTTGCCCGATGTGACATTTACTCTGATTATATTTTTACCAGACCTGCCAAGCTTTATGCATTTTATGTAGGAGCTCTTCCATTTAACATCAGTGTATGCTAGTATGCTAGCAGTTATCACTCAAAAATATGCCAAAAGAATTTTTTTTTCTCCCCAGTGAAACAGAAGAGTCAATGAGCATATTAATCTGTAATTGTGTTAACATTTGAAATACATGTTTTGAATTCTCCAATATTAGTCAACAAAAGCTGGAAGCCCAACCCCTTCCTCATATCTAACACGCCCTTGTTAGACTCACTTATTGCCAAGATAAATGGAGAGTGTTTCAAGTTCATTAATATGAAATAAAATGTATAGACATATGTTCAGTTTAGCTAACATTAAAGAAGCATATACTTAAAATCAGTTAACCACAGAACCACCTTTTTTGTGATTTTTGTGATTGCCACTAGATGGCAAGCAGTTCCAGATGACAATATTTTTTAAATGGTAAATCGTGAACAGGGAAAAATCAATATCACACAAGCCTAATATGAAAATATTTGTTTCATGGATGAAACCCCTATCATTCTTATGACTTGATTCAGAAAACAAAACTATTTGTTATAAATGTTTTGTAACACCAGACCAGGAATATTCTAGATGTTTTCAGAACAATAATTTAACATTGTTTCACATTAGGCTGGGAGGAGATTGAGACTAATGGTTCATTAAATATATTGATATATGTACTTTCTACAATGAACATTTTGTGTGCTGAAAAATCTTTGTAACGTGTGCCCAATTGATGCTAGTGTTTAGTAATGTATGCTCTGTAATCTGCTGCAGCATAGCTCCAGATTTAAGGAGTGTGAGATGCAGTCCTCCCCCACTGCTTTTCTGGCTCACACTCTGGCTTTGCACATTGTGACCCAGATTCATTGAATATTTCATGGGCTTCAGACCCAGTGACAGTGATTCACATTGGCTGTACCTTGGAAAACTGTGTATATACACCCCACTATAGCTCCAGATGGAAAGAATGTGAGATGCAGTCCTCCTCCACGACTCAGTCTTTGGCTCGGCACATTGTGACCCATATTCAGGGCATGTTTCATGTGTTTCTGATCCAATGACAGTGATTTACATTGTGGGTACCTCCAGAACTGTGGAGCAACACACAAAAAATACAGAAACATGCCATACAAATGGTAATTAAAGTGCAATCGTGTAAAGGCCTCAGCATCTTCAATACCGAGACAACGTTTGTGTGGGTTGGGCACACTGCTTACAAGCTGCTTGCTACAGTTTCTTATTTATATTGGAGCATACAATGCCCTCCACTAATATTGGCACCCTTGGTAAAGCTGTGAAAAATTGTCTTCATTGTTTAAACTTTTGATCTTTTGTTTAAAGAAAATTCACAAAAATACTCTGCTCTCATGGATAGCAAACAATTGTAAACAAAACAGGTTCATCCAAAAATATATATATTTGTTAAATATAGCTGTGCAACAATTATTGGCACCTTTTTATTCAATACATTGTGCTACCTCCCTTTGCAAAGATAACAGCTTGTCTTTTCCTATAGTCTTCTACTACAAAGCCTGATGAGGTTGTTGAATACAGAATCTCTCCAGATCCTTCAAATTTCAAGGTCCAAGCTGGTGGACTCTCCTCTTCAGTTCATCCAACAGTTTTTCTATGGGGTTCGGGTCAGGGGACTCGGATGGCCATGACAGGAACTTGATTTTGTTGTTGGTAAACCAATTTTGTGTTGATTTTGATGTGTGTTTTGGATCATTGTTCTGCTGGAAGATCCAACCATGGCCCATTTTAAGCTTTCTGGTAGAGGCCGTCAGGTTTTCAATTAAAATCTGTTGATATTTGATGGAGTCCATGATGCCATGTATCCTATCAAAATGTTCAGGTCCTCTAACAGAAAAACAGCTCCAAAACATTAAAGAGCCACCACCATATTTAACCGTGGGCATGAGGTACCTCTCCATATGGCTACCTCTCTGTGTGCATAAAAAAAAAACTCTAGTGTTTATTGCCAAAAAAACTCTACTTTGGTTTCATCTGACCATAGAACCCGATCCCATTTGAATTTCAGTAGTGTCTGTCAAACTGAAGATGTTTGTTTTTGTTTTTGTGAGAGTAGAGGCTTTTACCTCGAAACCCTTCCAAACAACATGTGGTGATGTAGGTGACTTTGGATTGTAGTTTTGGAGAATTTCTGCCACAAAGAGGCAGCTAACTTGATCCTTGGAGATTTTCTGTCCACTTGAACCGTCCTCTTCACAGTGAATTCACAGAGACAATATAGACACATGTCCAATTCCAAGTTAATTCATAACATTTCCAGTGACTGGAACTTCTTAATTATTGCCCTGATGGTGAAAATGGGCATTTTCAATACTATTTTCATAAAGCCACTACCCATTTTGTGGAACCACCTTTTCCTGCACATCACAGCTTTATTTCTTGGTCTTACTCATTGTTATGAATGAGTAAGGGAACTCTGCCTATGTGTTACCTCATATTTATACCCCTGTTATTGTTGAACTATTTCCTTTTCCATATATACACACACATATATGAAGTTCAGATTTACTTCCATAATCAGTATAATCCCACCCAAAGTCAGCCATGAAAAAAGAAGTTGAGGGTTCAGTGAATTCAGCCATGACACTGTGTGCTTCGGTGCAAAAGCAAAACCTCTTTGTTTAGCCTAATAAAATTACTGGATATTGTTTATTTATAATGCTGTTCCAGAGCAGTACAACTCAAATTTTTGCTTGTGCACAGTGCATTTTATGGAAGACAGCTTCCTGGACCTAGTACAACACAGGCTACACACAAAGGGCACTCCTGAAATGTGGGGCGGTTCCCTCTTTGCTCAGACAGTCTTGTGCTTCTGAATCAGAACCTGTAATTGTGTTTGATTATTTATGAAGTATCTGCTATTGACTGTTCAAATGTGGAGTTTTGTGTTGTGGCTCAGTTGTAGACCTCTGCTAATGTGCTAGCTAAAATTTGCTAAGTTGCCTCAGTTTTTTAAGTGTTTGTTTGTATGTTAGTGGTCTGACATTGATTGTAGCTGCTGTTATGATTGTATCTTGAAACAGTTTACAAAAAAACTTGAATCATAAGAATAGTAGCTTTCCAAAGGTATATTCCATGAGTACCTATGTCCCTCCGTTAGTCCTGCCAGTGGGGTTGGAGGCTAAGGTTAAAACTACAGCAACACATTCATGAGGCTTTTTAGACAATCATAATGCAATGGGTCAGCTGGCCAATCAGAGCACTCTGGGCTTTTGGAAGGAGGTGCTTTGGTGAAATCAGAGCATTTCAGGCAGCCTGTGAATAGATGTACCACAATAATGTACATTATTTGACAAATAATATGTTTTTTTGAATATTAAAGCATGTTAACCTATTTTATTACACCCAATAAACAAAATAATTAATGTTTAAAATGTTTAAAAATCATGATATCACTCCTTTAAAATCTGTTTGTACCATCTTTAACCGTAATAACTGCAACCAAATGCTTCTGATAACTCGAGATCAGTCTTTCACTTACTTTTAGGACAAGGACTTACTCCTATGCTTTAGCTAATTGTCTTGCTGCGTAATCCAGTTGCGCTTGAGTTTCAACTTACAGACTGAAGACCGGGCATTCTAGTTTAGGATTTTTTTTGTAGAGTGTAGAATTAATATTTCCCTCAATTATTGCAAGTTTCCCAGGCCCTGATGCAGCAAAGCATCCCCACACCATCACACTCCACCACCATGCTTGACTGTAGTTATAATGATGTTTAGTAGAAAAAACTTCATTTAGGCATTTTGGAAAATTTTCCACCAGACTTGCTGAAATTTTTGACCACCCTTTCATGCAGTATTCTTTCATTTGCAGAATGTTTGAGGGTTTTCTTGCATGTACTGCTCGTTTCAAATCCCCCCACAACATTTCAATGGAATTAAATTCCAGGCTTTGACTAGGCCATTAAATAACCCTCCATTTCTTCTTTTTGAGCCATTCCTTGGTGTATTTGCTAGTGTGCTTAGCATCATTATCCTGTTGAAAGGTCCACTTTCAGTTAAACTTCAACTTTTGGACAGATGGCCTCCCATTATCTTCAAGCACTCTTTGATATGACACAGAATTTATAGTGAAATCAATGAATGCAAGCTATCCAGTCCATGAGGCAGTGAAGTACTTCAAACCATAATATTTCCACCACCATGCATCACAGTTCGTATAAGATGCTTCTCCTGAAAAGCTGCCTTTGGCCAGGGGAATCGCTGTACCCTTTTTTTTCTGGGGCACGAGTCCCAGTAAAATGTATGAAAATAGGCTTTTCTATTCATTGGAAGTTATCAATGACATCATTTTACTTATTTAAACCATGAAGGATTATTGTAATGCTAGTTGAAGCAAAAATATCCTGTACATCCTCTTCAGTCATATGCCCCTCCCCCTAACTGTATTTGTAATCCCTTCACTTTTCCCCATCACTGTGGAAACCTCCACTTGCCCTTAGATGCCCATTCATAATACGTCATTGGAGATGAGGAGAGGTAACAACCAGATTTATGCTTATCTCTGTACTAATGAGTAGTATTTGAATTTGTATTTACTTGAATGAGGACAGTCCATTTTCCAGTTCTAATTTACTTTATACATATGTAATCGATAACGCTAGCGTGTTAACTGCTAAAAGAATGCTTGCTAATCTCTTCTAATCTGGCATTCTTCCAAAAACAATGTGATTTAGATATCATCAGTGAAGACCTTTTGAAGTGTTTTGTTCATTTAGGGGGCTAGTAGGTTAGTTTTCTCACAAAAATGCTAATCAATCACACCTGTCTGTAATTTTCATAAATTCATAAATTTCTGTGTATTTGATTATGAATGGAGCTAAATGCTGCAAGAGCAGAACTGCCCATCCTGGGTTCAGAAGCTAATTTCAGCTTCAGTAGCCTCTTCCAGTATTTACACAGTCTGGAATTCATGTAAACAAAACATAATTAAGACAATATATATTGTAAAAAGCACTATACAAATAAAATTGAATTGAATTGAATAATTAATTAGTTTTGGGGGCTCTGGGGTCATGGCGCCCTCTGGTGGCTGTGTGCAGGCATTGCACCTTTGCTCTGCCTGAAGCAGAGTGCATGACAGTTCTCAACACGTGGACTGTGTTTACGTTTTTGTGTGTCTCCACCCAAGTCTGTTTGTACACTCCATGTACCATCAGCCACTACTCACCCGAAGTCACATGTTTTCATGCACCTGTTTCACGTTGTGGTTAATGAGCACTGATGTGTGTGTGTGTGTGTGTGTGTGTGTGTGTGTGTGTGTGTGTATATATATATATATATATATATATATATATATATATATAGTCCTTGTTTTCACATAGTCTTGGTCTTTCGTTGTTTAGACTCCTGTCTCGGTGTCATGGTGTTTGAGCTTAGTCTTAGTGTTTGTTTCAGGCAATAGTGTTTATGTAGATTTATCTTAGTGTCTTTGTTTTGTTTTTTTGTTTTCAATAAATATTCAAACGAAAGTCTGCGCCTGCTTCCGCCTCCCTTGCATCCAATCGTGACAGATTGGAGAGGGTGGATTTTAAATGCAATGAAAATGTTTATATTTGTGTTGTCTTATACACAAATTATTTCAAAAGTCACTTCTGTATTTTTTTATTTAAAAAAATGATTTCATCTCTTGTCTTTTTGAACAGAGTCTATGAGTCTAGAGTCTAACATACCTATGTGTAATATTTCAGGAATTTTAATAGAAGTTAAATTTGTTCAAGTATCAAATAAAATCTAAACTTGCACTGATTAAGTTAATGTTGTTAGTAGCCTAATTGTTTAAAAATAAACATGATAAAACAGTTCCAAGGTATTAAAATATGGAATTTGTCATTGTCATCAAACAAACAGTATCCAGTTTTGATACTTAAAAAAAAACGTTTACATAGGCAATTTTATCAAAGCCTTTTACATCCATCCATCCAACTTCAACCGCTTTACAGTAAATTAAAATATAAAAATTGAACTAATGCAATGATCTGCAGCACATACTTATTTATATTTGTTATTTAATATGTTTAAACAAAATAAATAAATAAACACTACTCCCAAAGTCACTGGAATTTAATGCTTTGGTGCTATTTTTTGCAACAACAACAACAAAAAAAACTGGGTGGGGGGATGCATGCATGCCCCTAATCCAACCTAGAAATGTTTATGTACTTCCAAAGAATTCTTGGGGGGCCTATGCTCCAATAGTGATCAAACTCTAGAAACACCCCTGGTCTGCACCAAACATGTCTGCTGTTACTGTGGCCAAACAACTCTATCTTTGATTATTCTGTCCAGAGCATATTATTCATTGGCCTTTGATTATATACTGATAGGCAAACTGTCTTGCAAAAGTTTTTTTTTTTTCCTGGCACATCTACCATGCAGGTTAAATTTCTACAATCTCTTTCTGATTGTGGAAGCATGCACTTTGACACCAACAGTTGCAAGACTTGCTAGCAGAGTCAATTCAATGTTGGTGTTCTTGGAGACTTCTTTTTGCATCAGACAGTCTGCTCTTGGGCTGAATTTGCTGGAATGGCCAGTCCTGGACCAATTGGCTGTCGTTTGAAATCTGTACCAGTTGTAGATTATTTTCCTTACAGTGGAATGATATATTTTAAGTAATCTTTTTCACTCCTTGCTAGACTTATAGGCATCCACAAAGTTTTTTTTTTTTTTTTTTTTTCTTTCTGAAGGCCTTACAGAATTCTTTAGATTTTGGCACAACATCATACACCTCAATAACAAAGGGAACACCAGACACTGGACATGAGAGGGATATAAATAAGATAGGTTCCACCTGCACTCCCTTAGCAGGTTCTGATCACTGGCACCCAATCTTTAACACCTGATTCAAATGATATGGCAGCTGTGCCTCAGTCGGTAGAGCGGGTTGTCCACTAATCCGCTAATCGTAGGGTTGGTGGTTCGAATCCTGGCCCTGGTGATCCCATGCTGAAGTGTCCTTGGGCAAGACACTGAACCCTAAGTTGCCCCCGATGGTAAGCTAGCACCTTGCATGGAAGCTCTGCCACCATTGGTGTATGAGTGTGCACTTGTAAGTCGTTTTGCATAAAAGCGTCTGCTAAATGAATAAATGTAAATGTAAATATGGACTTGAATGTGAAATAATGCAGGAGTGTACTTATTTTTCCAGGTGACTGATATCTTAGGTTAATTTAAATTGTGAAAATTTCTATAAAATGTCAATTTTATGTGTAATTTGATAGTGTGTAACACTTTTATTAATAGGCACTGTTTCAAAGAGGATCAAATGTTTGCTTGTATAAATATGTAAAAATAAATAAATACATTTTTAACAAACAGCAACAACAATTTTAATGCGGTGTACATATTTTTTTCACATGACTGTATATATACCAATCAGGCCATTTTAAATTAACTCTTTGCCTTCCATCATTGCTTTGATAATTTGTCTCACTGGGCACAGCAAATAAAGGGGAATAGCAGTTGTACAAGTGCAAAGGGGTAGAAAAAATGCTTAGAATTGCCTAAGTGAATATTGGCTACAATATACACAGAGCAGTCATAACATTAAAACCACCTGCCTAATTTTTTGTAGGACCCCTTGTGCTACCAAAGCAGCCCTGAATACTGTTGCCATGAAGGGGTGTATTTGGTCTGCAGCAATGTTTAGGAAGGTGTTATGTGTCAAAGTAACATCCACATGAATGCCAGGACCCAAGGTTTCCCATTGCACAGAGCTTCACACTGCTTCAGCTGGCTTGCCTTCTTCCCATAGTGTATCCTGGTGCCATCTCTTCCCTAGATAAGCGATGAAATCGCACCCGGCCATCCACATGATGAAAAAGAAAACATGATTCATCATCCAGGCCGATTGTAGGCTCTTTCGGTAGTGGGCAGGGATCAGCATGACCAGTCTGTGGCTATGCAGCCCTATAGGTAGCAATCATAACCAGCATGAACTTTTTCAGCAAATTGTGCTACAGTAGTTCTTTCGTGGGATCGGACCAGATGGGCTAGCCTTCGCTCCCCATGTGAATCAATGAGCCTCTGCTGCCCATGAAACTATCTCCAGTCCACCAGTTACCCTTCCTTGGACCACTTTTGGTTGGTATGAAATACTGCATACTTGGAAAAACCCACAAGTACTGCCATTTTGGAGATGCTCTGACCCAGTTATCTAGCCATCATTTGGTCCTTGACAAAGTCGCTCAGATCCTTACACTTGCCCATTTTTCCAGATTCGAAAACACATTTTTATTTCATTTAATGATCGTTCACGTGCTGTCTAATATATCCCACCCCTTGACAGGTGCCATTGTAATGAGATAATCAATGTTATTCACTTTGTATTGTTCTCTCTAAATGTTTTCTTTCCCAAGCGTGAATGTAGATAAACAGCAAGCTCTCTGTTCAAGAGCCAGGAGCGTCTTGCTCCTTTAATGATTCAACGTGCAGTTTACATTGTCAGAAACACTGGTTACTGAACCGAGTAAAAAGCCATTGCTTTCGTTAGAGTTTAGAAGGAGGATTGACTCAGATGTGACATAAACATATTTCAAGCCTTCACCACGCCATGTGCTCGCTGCTTCCTCTTACCCAACATGCAGTGCTTGTGAAAAGACGTCAAAATAAGAGATCTCATGTATAAATTTACAGAATTATGGGAGGTAAAACAGAACTTGTACAGAATATTAAACAAATATGAAAATATAATATTTATAAATGCAAATGTTCAAAATAAACTATACACAGCCTCTAACAGAGGCAGAACACATATCACCTGTCAGACAAAGTCCCCTATAATAATCAATTATATGCTTAAAAGTAGTTATTTTGAACGTCATGTTTTTTTTCCTTTTTACATAAAAAACACTATGTAAAAACAGTTAACAACATGCAAAAACAGTAATTAAACACAACATAAAACTTCTAAATAACAAGACATTATATATCATATGATAATGAAACCTTGTAGTGGCCAGTCTTGCATGTAACAGTAACCTACTTCCATGTGAATTTTCAGTTTGGAATGACTACTTTTTCTCTTGCATTAAGTATACTATCTGGTCATCTGAATACCAGTTTATATAGATTATATAGAGTTTATTCCAGCTTAGTCTCAGCCAGAAGTATTTATTGCATCTGTTGTGGTACATGCATTTTACCGTGACAATGCTCGTGTTGGCATTTACAATAAAACCTTGTTTTGTAGGTATTGGCTCCTCCTTTCAGGAACTGAGTCTTGGTGTTCCTTGTAATGCCTCTGTATCTCAGCTGCACTTAAGGGCATACTTTAAGAGATACACACTGAATATCAATATTTCTATCATTCAAACCAAACAAAATACTAAAAGCTAACACACATATGGTACATAGATAAACTATTTAAATAATATACATTGTTATGTGCATGTCCAGCCTATTAGGTCTTTGTTGCTAACATGGTGGACCAATATATGGGGGACATTCTGACAAAACGTTAGCCATTACAGACTGTGTGAGCAAGACCAGGTTAGCATAAAATTGAACTCAATCCGGAAATTGTTTTCTGTGGGATTTCCTTTAACAGGGTGGACATGTTATGGTTGACCATATAAAACTAATAGAATAACATGAGGAAAAATAAACAGTAAAAAGTCAACTTAGGTGCTCACCTTCCAAAATTGTTTACCCTCCAAAAAGATGATGTGAGCTCCAGGAAATGATGCAATTATACAAGACAGACCTTCATTTAAAGAGACAATAACCAAACTTAACAAAGTGAACAATACTTTAATACCTTATATATCCAGTATCCATATCAAAAATACAACGCAAATATATTAATGCAGAAATATGATCCCTAGGTACATGGGAAAGTCTTTACAGTCTGATTTAATTTTTAAACTGTATAAAATGTATACTACGTTATGTTTAACATTCAGAAATGGTAGAATTTAAAATATTTAAAACAATTACATAAAAATATACGCACACCCGCACACTAATTTCTCATGAATTTCATTAATAGTTTAAATTTTATATATATATATATATATATATATATATATATATTAGGCTAAAATGATTCCTTTATGGATGGATTCCTTTATGCCGCTGTCTGTTTTGACAGCGCGAGCACACGCGCCGCTCTACACGCACCGAGCCGTGCGCACACATTGTGCGAGTCCGCGCCTGCGCACCGCTTTCTCCGAGTCTGACGGTCGGTTTGGACGATGGAAATAAAGAGTACACAAAGGCTCGTTCTTTCTATGACAGCGTAAATAAAAAGTGACCTGTCCTCAACTATTGTGGGATTTTAGGGACCTTTGTTGGCGGGGTAGTCATGGCGGGGGTGGGAGCGAAGGGGAAAAGGACAAGGCTCCCGGGGTTATGTTGGAAAACCTGCTACTTCCACGTCGTGTTTTGGGTCGTGTCTGTGTGTGGAGAGGAGAAGAGCTTTGTGGTGGAGGTAGGTGACAATGAACACAATGCCTTGTGCAGACTGAGGCTTAAAGGCTTTGCCGAGCATCACCTCCTCTTTAATAGAATAAATAAATAAATAGATAATCCAACGAATTACACGAAGAGTCTGAAATGTAGACGAATAGATATTAAATGATCGATTCCCTGTAGCCTGTTATTCATATCTTTGATGTGTTTTGCAGCGTTTCGAAAAGAATACAGAGCTCAAATCTTTTTCAAACACAAGGGAAATGGTATAACTATCCCTTCACACACAAGCAGATTAACAGAAATCGACACTGGGTTTGTGTATTATATTACTGTATTACTGGGTTTGTGTATTATATGACAGAACTAATTACTGTTATCCATAATTTACTATAAACACCAGCAGGACACGTCATCGCCAACGACTGCATTTACAGGAGTGACAGGTGTCACTGAACACATTATTATATTTCTATAAAACCATTCTGTATCACTGCTAAATTCTAGATTGAATTTGATCCATGTCATGGTGAATGAACACACAGAAAACGTGTTTGTGTTTAGGCCATCAGCATACATCCTGCTCATTACTTCTATTCTTTATATCCGGTCATACATTAACACTGCCACTGGTTTCTCCTTTATGTGAAGCACAAGCTATATTCTTTTCCTTTAATGGTTCCAAATATAGCATTCTACATCATTTATGACGATGCTGTGGCTGCCATGTTGCTCGTCAGACTTCCAAACCCTATACAACTAAGGATTTTAGTGTGGCATTATAGAAACTGGGTGATCGTAGCTTGTTGATGTTGTTGTTATTTATACATTACAGAATATGCGACGTCATATCACTGCATATATTATTCTATTTTATCTGTTTATCTTGGATCGGCACATTCACGTATCGTTAGGGAAAATAATTATCGTTATTACAATTATTTATTAAATTAAATTACATTAAATTAAATTACATTTGGGGAAAAAAATCCACTCTGGGCCTCAAAATCCTCTCCTGACTAAAATGTAATGCCCTAAGTATTAATCCAGCC
The DNA here is from genome assembly GCA_022414735.1 of Noturus placidus. Classification (NCBI taxonomy): domain Eukaryota; kingdom Metazoa; phylum Chordata; class Actinopteri; order Siluriformes; family Ictaluridae; genus Noturus; species Noturus placidus. The sequence continues at coordinate 19,774 of JAFFST010009353.1, forward strand.
TCTTCATCAACAGGTTGTCCATAAAAGGACATGCCATTTCATTCCCTTTGATACTCTCTGCGTAACTGAAATGTGCGCAATGAATGAATGTACCGAAAGATCAATGAGGTGTTTAAACACCGCTTCCTCTTTAAAAAAGGGGAGGAAACCTAAAGAAACTCTGGATTTGCCGAAGAAAACCTGCTACCGACCAGGTTAGGTTCACAGAGTAAGTTGCCATGGTAACTGAGTCTGAGTATAAGTTACCTCCCTTTCAGAAACGGGCTTGACTTACTCTGCTTTCTCGGGTTTAACATAGCTCCCATTCTGAAACGTAAAATCCAGAGTTTCCCTCATTTCAGGCTTAACATACTCAGAATTTTCACTTAACCTCCTTCGTGAAATGGGCCCCAGGTCATTGTGCCTGAGATCCTCAAAACAAAATAAGTAGTATATCTTAAAAACAAAATTTGTCATTTTATTGAAGCTGTTTAGGGTGTAATCTGAAATTAGCTTGATACTCAGAAAAAAAAAAATAGTCAGAGTAGATGTCAGATGAAATACTATTGGCATTATATATGCTACATGAAAAGCCATGACACCCTCCATTTCATTATTTGTTTTTAATTGTTTACTCCAAACGTTTTCTTTACACACGCCATGACTTTATAGGTTAGGACCACACTGCCACATCAGTAGGTGTGAAAAAGCACATTTTACTATAAGCCACAAGATGACACAGTAATTTTTATATGCCTGTGTGTTGGAAAAGACACATTTGATGCTATTTCTTATATATGTCACGTATGTGGGTTGAGGCGAAACTAAGACTGATCAACATAAACACTATGGAAACAAACACTATGGCAACTATACAAAAACACTGTGACAAAGAGACGTGAGTCTAAACAACGAAAGACAAAGACTATGTGAAAACATGTACTATATATACACACACACTAGTGCTCATTAACCCCAATGTGAAACAGGTGCATGAAAACATGTGACTTCGGGTGAGCAGTGGCTGCTGGGACATGGAGTGTACAAACAGACTTGGGTGGAGAAACACACAAAAACGTAAACACAGTCCACGTGTTGAGACTGTCATGCACTCTGCTTCAGGCAGAGCAAACGTGCAGTGCCTGCACCCGGCCACCAGAGTGCGCCATGACCAGCAACGATGCAGTGCCTGCACACAGCCACCAGAGGGGAAACGTGACATATATACTGTATATATAATTATACACTGTATATAGCCCTGGCATCACTAGAAACAATCTCTTAACACTTGAAAGCATGAACCAAAAAACCTACACTAATGCATAGTATGGTCTTCAATGACTTCAATGGCTTTCTGCAAAAAAAAAAAAAAATAGGTGTCTTCTTAATTACATTTTTTCATGGATGTTTTAATTCATCAAATATGTTTATTTGTTCACTTTCCTAGTACATATCCAGTACAAAAGATAAAATAAAATGTTAAAATGCAGTTTAACTTTTTCTGAGCTAACTCTGACCAAATTTAGTACTACTATAATGCATGATGTCGTCAGAACTTTTTCTTCTTACATGTCTTGCAGATAATGTGAGAATGATCTTTGCAGACAGGGACAGAAAATCTCACACAAAAGGTTTGCACCTTTCTGTCCACAACTGTTGGGCAGAATTTGGATGAATCATTCAATGAGTTTACGTATGTATGTATGTAATGTACCCACTAAGAACTATGTCACGATACCAAAAATCTAGTAGTACCGATACCATAGTACTGATATGGTGGCAGGCCAAAAAGATTTATGAAAACCATTAACATGTGAATAATTATTAGTGACATTAGGCTACATTTAGCTGACAGGACACGGGCTGAATGGCGATGCATGGTGGCCCATTAGGAGGTAGCTTATAACATTGTAATGCGTTAGCGTTGTTATCAAGTAATTGGCTTTCGCAAACATTACATGGAGCATAACGTTAGCTGGTTTCACGGCTACCATGCCAGCTGTCTCAAACTAACATAGTATAGGACCGTCTTTCAGGTGCTTCACCAAATTGCAGGTGTTTCCTCGCTTTGTTTGAAATGAAAGATAGCATCGGTTGCTTCACAGCATCAATTATATGTTTTGTTGTCATCAGCCTTGAATGCGAAATATTTCCATATTCGACTCCTAACACCTTTCCTCTCAATGTGCTTGTAGGCGTTTTTCTTCTTCTTTACCACTTATGGACAGACAAAAACACTTGCGTGTATTTGCTGCCCCCATCAGGTCCAGAAGAATTGCAACCTCGGTACTTTCTTTTTTTATTTTTATTTTTTGCCTTTCCTTTTTATTTATTCATTTTCATAAGATTCATTTACATGTGATTATTTTTCATGTGATTCATTTACGTGATTCATATTCATGTGATTCATATTCATGTGATTCATTTATGTATGATTCATTTACATCTGATTCATTTACTGATTTTCTTCTCTTTAAATCCAGGTTTAGACTGTGATATTACAAAGGTCTTTCCAGATTATTACTTGCTACATTGTATGAGATAACCCCAGTAAAATTGCCTGAATTCTATCATATAATTTGTTAAGTCTAAAAACAGATTCACAATTAAATAACATTACATCCTTCAAGGCATTGGCATGTTCCGCAAACTCTCACAATCCACCAAACACCCACACACCCAAAGTCTCCATAAACAAATGAGACAGCAGTGTATCCTTCAAAAACCAAACGTTGTCCACAAAATGAGAACAACTCGGAGAGCAAGCCGAACTAACCAACAAATTTGCCAAGACTGATAAACAGTCTGCACACAATAATAAATATAATGTCCTTTTAAAGACTTTTAACAAATAACTTAACAGTGTAGCACGTAAAGCTGAGGAGATAACACTAATAAAATTAAATAAACAGAAGCTCTAACCCAGTCAGAACATCAAAACAGAGAAGCACATTAATACAGAAGTAAATTTTGAGAGGAGTAAGTCCACGAAATCTAGGTGAAGTAATGCAACGCCGATATCTTCAATAAAAATCCAAATACTGCAGAGCTGGAAGGCCGAGTGCAAGAAAATAAAATAAAAGAAAAGTGAAAAAGACGCTGCTGTGTAGGTAATGCAGTTCACACCGATATCAAGAGTTTAACATAGACTCCTGCTTCCTCCGCTGAAATAAAGTCCTTCTGAACACCAAGCTAAGCTGGATGAAGTATTCTATACCAAGCACCCTCAACAACACCAAGTTACAGCCCATGCCCGGGCTATCTTGGGTGTGTATTCGGGGAAAATGGAGATGATCAAACCCCTCACTTTAATCCGCTGGAGCTCTCTCGCAAGTCGTAAAATGTCAACACAGTCACTGTGATAGTGGAATCTGCACACAATAGCTCCTGGTGGTTCACCAGGCTTGGGCTTCGACTGAAGGGACCCACACAAAACCGGCTCCTTCTCCAGACCAAACGGCTCTTTTAACAAGGCCGCTGCAGCAACAGTTGTACACGTGTCTGAGCCCTCTGGAACTCACACTATCCTAACATTATTACGCCGTGACCTTGACTCCAAATCCTCACATTTATTCTCTAATTCAGTCAAGGTCACAGTGAGAGACTTGATAGCAGTCTTCATGTGTGCTAAGTCATCGGTACAACCGCAGAGAGCGTGCTCCGTTTCCACAACAGTACCTTTCAGTGTTGATATGGTAGCCTCAGTAGCAACTTTATCACTGTGCTTTCACGGCCTGCAGGTCAAGCTGGATAGTAGAAAGTGCATCCCTGAGAATCTCCTGGAGCTCCTTTTTAAAAATATCAATGATATCCTTCCTCAGTAAAGACAGCAACTCGAGCTTGAGTGCGGCGAAATCAAAGTCACCTCTCAGAAATGCGGATTCAGGGGAAGAAGGGGATTCGCTCGCACTTGGCCTCAGTTGTGTCTGAATGCCACCCTGGGTTTTCATATTCTTTCCAGACATTTTAACTTACAAGGAAATGGAGTAGAATAAGTCAAATTCTATTATATGACTCAAAAGCGCAAGTTAATTACAATTTTAATTGAAATCAGCAGGAGCCTCCAACTTCGCGTCCTACTCCATCAAACACCAAATTCAGAATCCGATACTTTCATTACTAACATCTGGCCAGATGTACATCTTATGTTTTAAAAGGAACCCTGACTATGAAGACTCAGTAATTGCCCTCTCCTACAAAATACATTGTTAGAAACACATGGAAAATGTTAATTAGTTTAAAAATCCTTAATATTTAATACGTTTTAACCTATGGAGGCCACCATTACGTGTCGATGACGTAAAATGGTTGCAGTTGAGCACTCAAAAGAATAAGGTACTAGCCCCCAGCAGGAAAAGAATTCCACACTGTGCTGCTTTTAGCTGTAATTTTCTAGTTCTTGTGTGCTGTGATACATGGGATATTTGTAAATATAACACTCCTGTAAAATTAGCCTAATACACTTAGCCAAGGCATACCCAAAGTAAAATTAAAGCTGTTGTTGAACCATTTGGATTACATTCATGGTTTTGGTCTCTTTTGAAAGGTGATCTAAAATGTTTACATAATTGGATTGTTCAAACCTTGTAACAAGTGTAACAAGACAAGTTTTCTCAAGATTTTACGGATAAGTGGATTACTATGGGGCTTCATATGAAGTGAGTTATCTCCATTTCGTAAGTGTTTGTATATCGGTGGTCTGACAGAGACATTGATTGTAGCTGCTGTTGTGATTGTATCTCGAAACTATTTAAATCTATCGTATCACAAGAATCTTAGTTTCCAAAGATACAAGTATAGTACCTTCGTACATACAGAAGCTTTGTAGATAGCATAGACTTGCTCATAACATGGTGACAGCACACTGGCGGGAATTTTAACAGGATAAAGTATACGAGAGCGAAATGGCTGATAATCTCCAAAATTATTTATATGAGAATATGTTTCATCATAAAATGATAGTTTTGTGAACAACAGACGCTATCGGTTGGCATAGAAGTGTAATGCTGCACAGACACCATTGATTTTGCTCCACTCTCACCTCCTCACCTCTCTGATTATCTTCATTTTGATGTACATTCTGAGTAATGTCTTCTATATTAGCCTCCTCGCTTAGGTTACGCTCAGATTCAAATTGAAAAGGCTGAAGACTTGTTTATATCGCTGTATGGTCGCTGCATAATCAAGACTGTTGCAACCATTTGACGTCCTAACCCAGAATGCATTGTGACATAAACAACAATGGCAGCCTATGAGTTCAAGGATTTAAAAAAAAAAAATTCAACTGACAACTAGAGTGTTTTTGAATAACGGCTTTATATAGCGGCTCACAATAGTTTAATAAACTGGTCATCGTTAATTTAATAAACCATACAAGCCTTCATAATTGGGGTTCCCTTTACGAGCTGCCTAACTAATCAGCTGATGTTGTCAGGCTGAGAACAGTTCTATGCTATGGGGATTAGCAGATCACATAATGTCGTTCTGTTAATATGGAACATGTATAATGTGGCTCATGGATAGAGCAGAGAGAACACTTTGGGTCAGGATGTGTTGGTACACGATTGGCCAAATCTACGGTTGTATGATTGTTCTATGGCCTGCAGCCCACGAAACTGACCATAAACAGTGCCTTGTGAAAGTATTCGGCCACCTTGAACTGTTCGACCTTTTGCCACATTTCAGGCCTCAAACATAACGATATAAAACTGTAATTTTTTGTGAAGAATCAACAACAGGTGGGACACAATCATGAAGTGGAACGAAATTTATTGGATATTTCAAACTTTTTCAACAAATAAAAAACTGAAAAATTGGGCGAGCAAAATTATTCAGCCCCCTTTAGTTAATACTTTGTAGCGCCACCTTTTGCTGCGATTACAGCTGTAAGTCGCTTGGGGTATGTCTCTATCAGATTTGCACATCGAGAGACTGAAATTTTTGCCCATTCCTCCT